>OZ012709.1:17584952-17676761 GCA_963942595.1 Cylloceria caligata | reverse complement strand
CATTGTCACTGGTGATGAAAAGTGGATCCATTACGATAACCCGAAGCGCAAAAAATCATATGGTTACCCCGGCCATGCATCATCATCGACGGCCAAACCAAATATTCACGGCGCCAAGCTCATGCTCTGTATTTGGTGGGACCAGCTGGGTGTGGTGTATTATGAGCTATTGAAATCGAACGAAACCATCACAGGAGCACTATACCGAACTCAATTGATGCGTTTGAGCCGCGCACTCAAAGAAAAACGGCCACAATACGAGCAAAGACACGACAAAGTAATTTTGCAACATGACAACGCTCGGCCACATGTTGCAGCGCCGGTCAAAACATACCTACAAACGCTGAAATGGGAAGTCTTACCCCACCCGCCGTATAGCCCAGATATTGCTCCTTCCGATTACCACCTTTTCCGATCGATGACACATGGCCTAGCTGACCAGCGCTTCCATTCTTACGAAGAAGCCCAAAAATGGGTCGATGACTGGATAGCAGCCAAGCCGGCCGAATTTTTTCGCGACGGTATCCGTAAATTGCCAGAAAGATGGGAAAAAGTTGTGGCTAGCGATGGACAATACTTTGAATAATTCATTTGTTACCATTTTTTCAGAATAAACGTTCAAAAATAGAAAAAAATCCCGCATTTTCAATTTGTACTCCTGATAACTAAACCAAATATGTTGGTAGAGAAAGTAGTCGTTGATTCTACTTCGACTCGCTTTGCTACAAAAAAAATATTTTTTAAATTGCAAGAATAAATTTAAAGTGAATTTGATGAGTTGCTCATACAATTGTATTAATTGTGTACCGAAATATGTGAGGTGAAACGTGGTGCAGGCCATGCTGCAAAGCACGCCACGAGGTGAGACTTTTGAGGATGCACAAAATGAGATTTCCTCACCTCACTAAAATTGAATTCAGTTCAATTATGAAGGTGCACGCTTACCGAGTCTTTTGTTTCCTGTGCAGCACGTCTTAGTTGAGTAGATCCGAAAAAAAGCAGTGAAAATATCCGAGGTGAGAGCGGAGGTAGATGCTATCTATGCGGTTTTCACGAGTGTCATTATTTTCAAAATGGCTGAGCTGTATAAAAGCGTCGTTGTGAGACGCTGAAGTCAAGCGAGATATCGTGGTCTCTCGCTTGCGTAGCATGCCTACGAAGCGCTGCCTCGATTTACACGATAGCCGAGAGTAGCGCAACACCTAGTAGCAAAAGGTCGATGCACGGCGATTATCGATCACCGTGCGTTAGCTGATTTCTCAACATTTCCGCCCGCCATCAGCAACGGGGTTGCTGATTACTTTTCATGCAGTTGATCGATGGGTGAGACAGGCAGAACGGCTAACTTTGAGATCGGCCTGGTGAGCATCGTGGTAGCAGTCCGGAGTGTCACCACCCTTGTGAGCCCATCCTTGCCTGGATGCAACGCTGTGACCCGTGCGAGTGGCCACTTGCCGATTTTAATAATGTTATTCGGGTGATGCCACTTTGAAATTGACTGTTGCCGTTGTAAATATTGAGCAGACTATTGACGCCAGAATTGTTGCACCCTTTGCTGCACCAATGGCCATCTTGAGAGTCGTGAAATCACTAAATCCTCTAAAGTTGACTCTGGGACGGTTGTGAGTGATTTACCGATGAGAAAATGTCCTGGTGTCAGAGCTGATGACTCACCAGGGTCATCGCTGAGTGATTCCAGAGGTCGTGAGTTGAGTATCGCCTCGATTTGAGCCAGCAGTGTGGTGAGCTCTTCAGAAGTAAGTGCAGTGTCGCCGGTTGTTAGTCGAAGATGAAATTTGACAGATTGCACTGTGGCTTCTCACTTGCCACCCATGTGCGGAGTAGCAGGTGGATTGAACTTCCATACAATTCGGTGATTTGCGAGTGACGATGCGATGACGTGATGCTCTTGAGAGGCTTTCCTGAACAACTGACGTATATGTTTGTGAGCACCAACGAAGTTTGTGCCACAGTCAGAGTACATGCCATGAGGAATACCATCAACTGAGTAGTCACTGACTACCTCAAAATGGAGTGCTGAAGTGACGAGACATACAAAGACACAAATCCAGCCTTTGTGTGTTTTGTTTCCTGGCAGCTTTCAAGTTTTGAGTGTGAGAGGACCGGCGTAGTTAACTTCTGTGTGAGCAAATGCATGCGTCGGTGTGACTCGTGAAAGAGGTAACTGGCCCATCCATTGTTGAGCTCGAATCCCTCTCTGCCGAACACACACAACGCAACGCACAATATGAGTTTTCACACGAGCTCTACCGCCGATGATCCAATGAGTTAGCCGTACTTCAGCTAATGTGAGCTGAGTGCCTCCGTGAAGAGTCCGCCGATGAGCTTGATCGATAGTGAAAGTTGAGAGCTGAGAGTGACGAGGCAGCATGGCAGGATGCCTTCCTTCGTATGTGAATGCGGATTGACCAAGACGACCTCTCACTCTGATTACACCCTCCTGGTCGATGAAAGCTGTTAGTCCACTGAAAGGGCGGGAGGATGGCATAAAAGAGCCTGACTGCAGCACTTGTAATTCGTGTTTAACAAATACCTCTTGCGTTGCTTTCGTGCAGAAGACGTTGGCTACAGCCATCTCTTGTACTGTGAGTGAAGCTGTTCCTGCCGATTCTAACCTTCTCCTCATTCTGGCCACTACCCTGACACGAAATAAGTATAGACAACATAGCTTGGTGAGAGATGAGTACCGATGAATGAGGTTCCAATGATACTCATGCGTCAGAGTTGCAGCGAGGAGAGCTGCCCCCGGTCGCGCTTCCATAACGCTCAAATTTTCATGCGCTGGGGATGTTGTTGGCCAAAAATCAACAGTTTTCACCATTCATGATGGACCTGACCACAACAGCTGATGAGAAGCCAGTTGAGATGTTGAGATACCCCGTGAGGCACAATCTGCTGCATTGCTTAAGTATGCCTGATACGTGACGCCATTGAGCATTGGGAGTGAGTTCCTGAATTGAGCTACTTTGTTTCGGACATAATCTTTCCACCGTGTTGGATGAGCTTTGATCCACATAAGAGTTACCAACGAGTTTATCCACAGGTGAGTTGATGATATTTCGACCTTGAATGTGGCTTGAACGTAGGCAACCAATTTTGCAAGTAACAGCACAGCTGTCAGTTTAAGCTGTGGTATAGTGAGTTTCTTGAGCCTCGCTACCCGGGTTTTTGAGCAGACAAGTAAAGCCACTTTCCCTGTGGATAATGAATTGACAGTGATATAAATCACTGCAGCAAAAAACTGCAGCCCTGGCTAATTGGGATGCGTCAGAGAAACTATACAATTCCACTGTTGCGTTGCTTCATGTCTTGAACCACCGAAAGATTGAGATTCTGGCCAGATAAGTGAGATCTTCTCTGATTGCAATCCATCGTGATGAGACCTGGGATGGCAGTGGATCATTCCAGCTGAGCTTGTGAAGCCAGAGCTCTTATAAAAGTATTTTGGCTCTGATCACAACAGGTGAGACAAAACCAAGCGGATCAAAGAGTTGAGCTACCTTGGAAGGAACGAGACGTTTGGTGAACATTTCCTGAGTTGAGTTAAACCTTCATGATAATGTAAACATATTGTCGTGAGGAACCCAAGTCAAACCGAGAATTTTTGTCTGAAAGTCGTCCATTGAAATAGCTGAGTTTGACGGTGATGTTGAGATACTAGCAAGGATCTTGAGGTCCGCGGCGTGCCACTTAGCGAGTGGAAACCCGCCCGCCATGCACAAGTCCTGGAGTTGTTGAGCAATTTTAATGAGTTGACGAGTGGTATCCGCTCCTCCGAAGATGTCGTCCACGTACCTGCCAAAGGTGATGGCTACCACAGCAAGTGGAAAGCGATGGCCTTCATCCTCGGTGAGCTGCATGAGAGTCCTTACTGCAAGGAAAGGAGCAGCGTTTGTACCATATGTGACAGTTGTTTAGTGGTATTGCACTGCGTTGAGTTGACCATCCTTCCATAAAATTCGTTGAAGATTCCAGTCTTCTTGATGAATGCGAATTTGGTGATACATTTTCGTAACGCTAGTGGCAAAGATGTGTCTGTGGTGACGAATCCATATGAGGACGTCGGAATTGAGCAACTATTGAACTATTGAGCAACAGATTAGGTCCAGTGTGCATGATGTCATTGAGAAACTGTCCAGATGACGTGGAGCTAAAGCCATTAAATGCCACTCGTAGTTTGGTGGTGACTCTGTCTGGCCTGAGAACACCGTCATGAGGCAGATAGTATTGTGTCTCTCTTGAAGAAGATGTTGAAGCCATGTGACCAAGTGAGTGTCTTCCGCCAATCTCCGTGATTGAGAGTGATAAGTGCTTGCGTGGTGTGTTGAGCTTACGGACGATTACTTCCGTAATAAAAGCCAATTCCGAACCTGGATCGATGAGAAGGCGTGCCTGGTGAGTTAGTGCCAGTGAGCGAATAAGTGCGATTGCGGGTGCTAGTATGGTTGAGCATGTCCGTGTGAGTTGAACCGATGAGAAAATGACTGCGTCAACACCCTATTATGTTGACGACTGTGAGTCGAGTGGTTGAGCGTCGTTGGATGTTGCAGGCTGCACTGCTGGATGCAGCATTGTTTGTGCCTGCCTGAGCACTCTTTACAACTCCGTGTTGACCAGCATAACGAGGCATTGTGCCGTCCTAGGCGGTTGGAATACAGCCTTGATTTCTCCGCCATCTTACGTCGAGCAGCCACTGTGAGCTGCCGGAATTCCGGACAGATCACGATGAAATGCCCCAGAGTCCGACAACAATCACAGGGATACACGAGCGCGGTAGTGCGAGATGGCGGAGCACTGCGGCCTATGTTAGCCGATGCATGGTGTGCAGTTGATCGGTGAGTTCCGACCTTCCAGGAGCAGAATTCGCCGACGACGTACCTTGCGAGCTGGTTGTGTGTTTTGGAGTGGCCTGCACCATCTTCAAAGGCCTTATTTACGTCTCGGCGAATTCCTCGATCCTGGCGAAGGTCGGTAATTCCGATGAACGACCCACTGACGTCTCCCAGGCTCCGCGTGTGGTTCGGTCCAGCTCACCACTCAGCTGCCTTACCAACGCCCAATCCGAAAGTTCCTCCTTCGTTGCCAGCGAAGAAAGGATTTTCTTTGCCTCTGAGATTGACGTCACCAGCGATGGGAGCGAGCTCGCATCTCCGGATATTGGTGCCGAGCTGAAGAGTGCGTCCAACCGTTCCTGCACCAGCAGCCGCTGGTGAGAGCGAGAGAGAGAGAGAGAGAGAGAGAGAGATTGATTGATAGTTTATTTATGCCTTGGTAACCCTTTGGCAACATGTGTATAATAACAATGAAATTATAATTAAATATAATTAATATATTATATAATTAGTAAATATAGAAAAATATATAAAATATATTATATATAACTATAGATGAAAATAAAATGAAAATAAAATAAAATAAAATAAAAATAAAAAATATAGAATGAAATATAATATATAATAACTGATTCTCCAACAATAACAAAATATAAGAAACATAAGAAATCTTAATTTAACGGAGAAATGATAAAATAACAAAATATCGGGAGTTAAATCAAAATAAGTACTATTTAAGTATAATAAACTAATAAACTAATAATAAAATTATGTATACAAAATTCTAGAATTCACAATATATATAAAAAATAAAATAATATAAACAAAATATATATATATATTAAATCAAGTCTACATGGTCAAACAGGTGAGCATATAGACGTATCTTAAAGATATCTAAGCTAGACGATGAAGTTACAGTTGTCGGTAAAGAATTCCACAAAGAGATTCCTGAGATGGAATACGCTTGTTGATAAGTCGTTGTGCGGTACGAAGGTGTAATAAATATGGACCTTGGTCTCCTCTCAGAGCGCTGAGACATTATACCCTGACTTTGGAACAACTCTAGAATATAGGCTGGTGCTTTTTTACCAATAACATTGTACATAGAAATACCGAGAAAATAGATGCGTCGTGATTTAACAGTAAGCCAGCCAAGTCTACGCCTATAAGGTGTGATGTGCGTATCAAGTCGGAGATCAAAAATAAAGCGAATGCAAGTATTTATGAGCCGTTCGAGTGTTGTGTTCAGTTCTTCAGTTAGGCCATGATAGACTAGACAACAATAATCTAAAAGAGGGAAAACAAGAGAAGTAATCAGCAATGTTCTTAATTCCTGCGAAAGCGCAGTTCGATGGAATTTTAATCTGTAGATGGTAAAGTTAACTTTTTGTGAGATATTTTTGACTTGAGTTCGCCACGATAGTTTACTATGTAGCATCACTCCTAAGTTTCGCACTTCATTAACAAAAGGGATAGTCGTGTCATTTAAAGAGATGGGTGATACTGCGCTGAAGTCGAGTTGCCGAGAATAGGAATTGCTACCTAGTACAATAACTTTCGATTTGGCTATAATAAGTTTGAAACCGTTACTAGCTGCGAAGTCAGCAATGGCGTATACATCCTCGGATATTAATTTCAGGCCTTTGGCTAGTTGAGATGGTAGGCAGCTCAGGTAAATCTGTGTATCATCAGCGAAAATTATGTGTTGAGAATGATGAAGAACACAACCTATGTCGTTGATGAAAAGCGAGAAAAGTAGCGGGCTGTTACGTCAAAATCGCGGCCTATCTTACGATCCCACGAATTTAACATAGATTTCACGTTTCGGCGTATCTTTTCCGTGCTCTGGTCAAGGAGAATAAATTCTCCCTTTACCACACCCGACGAGAAAATACCGAAGACGCAAGCCCGTTTTTGAGTCTAACCTCGCGGAAAATTATTCGGGATAGGGCTGGAGTGCGTTTTGTTCTAGGTTGGGGATAATCACTTCACGAATAATGGGGAGGGACTTGAATGACAATTTCACGCGGGGCAAGATTTCACTTTAATTGGTAATTAAAAATTATACCTACGGTTGTTTGTTACTGTGGTTCTTACTGTTGAACGTTGGTTGGGCGTAGATTAGTGTAGTCAGACAGAATAAAAATCGAACGTTGGCGTTGGTGCGTATTAATAATTATTTATTGAAATAAAACTACATGAGTAGTTGAATGTTGCACGTTCAATATTCCCGATTTTACAAACGTTAATAATTATAAGTACTGTACTCTTACTCTGTACTACTTGAAACTATACTTTGTGAAAATTAAGCCGTGGTGAAAAATTATCGTGCTGGACTACTTTATTTCCCGGCAAACAGTACTACTTGTTGCCTTGGAAAAGTTCTAATTCACTGCCGGCGACTTATTGACTGCCAGGCTAGTGATTAGTCCTCTAGGTGACCCCCCGTGAAACTGTGTCGCAGGCCGATTTTCGCGGCCTTTTATAGGGCTCCTGAGCGTCGAAAATTCTTGTCGTCAAGCGCGTAAAAGAAGAGAAGGGATAAAACCCTATCCTGATTATAAGAATTTCCCCGTGGTCTATCTCGACCATATACGTATTCATTCCCCTTACTCCGCAGAGTAGCTTCTCGACATGCAGAGCCATAGATCTATGCAAGTGCATCGGTATGGCGCGCTCTGATTTGTCCGCGCGATGTGCTACACAGAGGACCACGCGATTAGGTGAGGGAACGCGTTCGAAGCGTTTTCCCCTGAAAATGAGGCGATTTTTACCACCCCGCTTCTTGGCCTACTTTCAATAGAATTTTCTAGTTTAGGTAATATCCTTATGCTCGCTTCTCTGTAGATGTGTCTATGGTAATGGCTTAGTTTTTAGTGTTTTTACGGAGCTTAAATAAATCCTTCACATGAAACCACTAATAATAATTTTGTTACTGCTTCTGTAGTTAACTTTGACGTATGCAACCTGATTTCTGCGTTAATCTCTTATTAGTATAAATGGTTTCGTTGAGTTATGGCTTATTCCAAACATCATTGGTTATTCGTTAAATTAGTGATTACTCTGGTTATAGCTAATGAGTTTTCTTAAGTAATTTGTTAGTTAGACGTTAGATTTCTTATAGTTAATAAGTTTTCTTAAATGATTTGCTAGTTAGACGATTATTCTCGTACTATAGGAACGAGAGCGAGAGAGAGAGAAATAGAGATTTTACTTGAGAACGACTCGTCTAACTTGGTTACTCGTACATTTTGTTCGTACGCAAGTCGACTAGATCGCCGTTCAGCCCTAGCGATAAGGCGTTCGTCGTGGCGCAGAGAGTCGCCCCAGCCTCGCTTTCCTGCAGAGGAAGCTCTATTGAAACGCGTTACCGTTTTCTCTCTTTCTCGATTCGTTTTACTTTTAGTATTTAGCTGTAAAATAATCTTAACATTTCATTTTATCATATATATATATGTATAACATATTCCATATATATATAATTTACTAGTAAAACAAGTAATTTTATACATGAAAACGAGAGAGAGAGAGAGAGAGAGAGTTCTTCTCTTGAGAATGACTCGCCTAGCTTGGTTACTCGTACATTTCGTTCGTACGCAAGTCAGCTAGATCGCTGTTCAGACCTCGCCCAAGGCGTTTTCGTTGCGCGGAGTGTCGGCCAGCCCCGCTTTCCCGCAGCAGAAGCTTCATTGCAACTCAATTTCAGTCTCATCTCTTTCTCGTTTTTCTGTCTATTTTTCCCTATTTTACCATAAATTAATCCTAATATTTCCTTTATCCCTTCTATATAGGCATAACGTGTTCTATATATTTATGATGGTGTTTTTACTATAAATTCCAATATTTTACGAGAGACATATTAATGTAATCCCAAGAGAAAAGGGGAATTAATCCTGATGTACTGATCTTTCTTCTATTACCCGACTATACTTGGTAAGCTCATTAATTCGATGTGGGTTGTACTCGTTTTCGAGTGACAGCTATGGGTAGTTTCCATATGGAAGCATAATTGTTCTTTTTGCTGCTGATATTTTGTCTACAGTATTCGCGTGAACATTTTAATAGTCATAACTCTTTCGTTTAAATCAACAGTTCCTCTGCTTTTGTTAATTGTTTCACTTAGTTAATAATTGTTCGTTATTTCATCATCTTTGTAAAGAGAGAGAGAGAGAGAAGATTTCAGGCAAGAGCGAGAAGAAAGGGTGCGGTCGCTTGGTCACGTGATAGCGTTCCCTCCAACCGCTCCCTTATGACCAACAACGCCCCGACGGCGACTAGCCGAACCCCTGGTCTAGGATTGAGGGTAAGGCCGCGCTGAATCATAGATCCATAAATGGCAGTCGATAACCGGGTCTACGCAGTAGATCCCATGGTTTGAAAGTTTGCCTTTTGACCGGGAGCGCCGAAAAATTCCATCTTTACAAGATTAATTCCTCCTGGGAGACGGTCGGTAGGGCCGCATCTTCACCCTGTTCCGATCTCCGTCGCTGAAATCGCTCTCCTCTCCTCTTAAGAAGTTCGAGAATAAAAGAAAAATGTGAGAGGTTACTTTTACTGTAGCGAAACTAAAACAGAAGAACTTTAACGTAATCGAAAAATAAAAAAAGATAAATGCGACGTTACGTCAGGACGTAACACCTCCCCCCTTAAAACGATTATTAGGAGAAGCCTAATAATCGAATCCGAGGGTGCAACTAACAATTTTCCAATTATGCTTGTCGTACTATTCTTTTTCTTTTAACGACTTGTCTCTTGCAGGATCTTGGAATCTGTATGTGGTACTAGTTTTTGGTTCGTACCATGACGAATTCGTTAAACACAAACAAAACGTTACTTTTAATAGAGAAAGGATATTTAATTGGCAACGGTTTGGCCATATTACTATTCTTGCTTTGGTTAAATATTGATCTACGTTAAGTGTATGCATATGTGCGATTATATTTCTTCGGATTTGTCCGTACTATGCTTAGTAGGAATATTATATGGTCCTAATTTTTAACTTAATTATTTCGTTGCTTCATATTTCCCAACAATAGGTGTTATGTTATTGTACTTATATATGCGTCCCTTTATTTATGGGCATTTGTATTTCTCTCTTTTCCTTTTCTAATATTTTCTTCGCTTGTTTACTTTGTTTATTCGCTTCTTGATTTTACTGTTGTATTTTCTTTTCATTGAAATGTTTAACTCCTTTTCTTTTTTTTTTTCTTGCAACCATACAATAAGTTAGGTGAATTCTTTTCTTAAATGATACTTATGATTAAACTAGCTGTCTTACCCGGCGTTGCCCGGGTACACAAACAAATAGATAAGACCTAAGCAAGGTCACTCCATATATCTCACACCGTAAAACCACCCTGACAAAATACCCTTTATCATACCACTAAAAATAATGTGGCTTTTAATAACATTTTTTAAATCCAATTTAGCTGTTATACACAAAGTAAAGTGTGGCGCTCATTTTGCAAATTATCGAATCGCTCAGCGCTCTTTGTTACGCTCGCTTCAATATAGACTTCAATATAAACACAAACAAATAGATAAGACCTAAGCAAGGTCACTCCATATATCTCACACCTTAAAACCACCCTGACAAAATACCCTTTATCATACCACTAAAAATAATGTGGCTTTTAATAACATTTTTTAAATCCAATTTAGCTGTTATACACAAAGTAAAGTGTGGCGCTCATTTTGCAAATTATCAAATCGCTCAGCGCTCTTTGTTACGCTCGCTTCAATATAAACTCTCTTCATATGTATGAGAGTTTTCGAGTGTATTGAGCTGTTGGTTGAGTGAGATTATCATCAGAAGATAATTGCGAGCTCTGATTATAATTTATAGCTGATTTCCTGGCGCTGCCCGAGTGTCACATCATATACGGAATAACAGCTAAATCGGTGTTTAAAAAAGTTGAAAAAAACCACATTACTTTCAGTGCGGGATAAAGATAGTTTTCGTTGGGAGTGGTTATATGGGGTGAGATATATAGAGTGAGTGAGTTTCTATTTTGTTTGTGAAGCTTTGTTTAAATCGGTTAAGGCAGAAAAAATAACTACTTCTAGGGGATAAAGGTGCGATTTTAAGGGGTGAGCTATATTTATACAGTGACCTTCCATTAGAACTTATCAAAATTTGTGTAAAGTTTGGTTGAAATCAGTGAAGGGGTGTGGATTTTTATACTAAATCTTTTTTAGGGCTTTAAGTGGGTGGATATGTATACAATACGACCTTTGTCGTACGCGTCTTAGACCCGCTATAATATTTGTGTAAGGTTTGGTTGCAATCAGTTGATTCGCGTGAATATTTTTGGAGAATCTTTTTTTAGGGGGTGAATAGGGTAGGGTTTAGGGGTGAGATATATCCAGTGACCTTCCGTAGGCTCTAAGCAATATTTGTGCTTGGCTTGGTTGTAATCAGTGAAGGCGTGTGGATTTTATTAAGAATTTATTTTTAGGGGATTAAGGGGGTGGTTTTCAGGGGTGAGATGTATATAGTCGCCTTCCTTTGGTCTTCAACAATATTTGTGTAAGGTTTGATTGAAATAAGTTGATTCGCGTGAATATTTTTTTAAAATCTTTTTTTAGGTGGTTAAGAGGGTGGGCTTTAGGGGTGAGATATACCCAGTGACCTTCCTTAGGCTCTTAACAATATTTGTGTTTGGTTTGGTTGTAATCGGTGAAGGCGTGTGGATTTTATTAAGAATTTTTTTAAGGGATGAAGGGGGTGGTTTTCAGGGGTAAGATATATACAGTTGCCTTTCTTTGGTCTTCAGCAATATTGGTATAAAGTTTGGCTGAAATCGGTCAACGCGTGTAGCTTTGTATAGCCGGACAGACAGACAAACAGACAGACAAACATTCATTTTTATATATAAGATTTTTTAGAGGGTGAAGACGGTGGGGTTTAGGGGTGAGATATATCCAGTGACCTTCCTTAGGCTCTTAACAATATTTGTGCTTGGCTTGGTTGTAATCGGTGAAGGCGTGTGGATTTTATTAAGAATTTATTTTTAGGAGATTAAGAGGGTGGTTCTCAGGGGTGAGATACATACAGTCGCCTTCCTTTGGTCTTCAACAATATTTGTGTAAGGTTTGGTTGAAATCAGTTGATTCGCGTGAATATTTTTGAAGAATCTTGTTTTAGGGGATGAAGGGGGCGGTTTTAAGGGGTGAGATATATCCAGTGACCTCCCGCAGGCTCTTAACAATATTTGTGCTTGGTTTAGTTGTAATCGGTGAAGGCGTGTGGATTTTATTAAGAATTTTTTTGAGGGGATGAAGGGGGTGGTTTTCAGGGGTGAGATGTATTCAGTGACCTTCCGCAGACTTTTAACAATATTTATGCTTGGTTTGGTTGTAATCGGTGAAGGCGTGTGGATTTTATTAAGAATTCATTTTTAGGGGATGAAGGGGGTGGTTTTCAGGGGTGAGATACATACAGTAGCCTTCCTTTGGTCTTCAACAATATTTGTGTAAGGTTTGGTTGAAATCAGTTGATTCGCGTGAATATTTTTGAAGAATCTTTTTTTAGGGGGTGAAGAGGGTGGGGTTTAGGGGTGAGATGTATCCAGTGACCTTCCTTGGGCTCTTAACAATATTTGTGCTTGGTTTGTTTGTAATCGGTGAAGGCGAATATATAGAATATATAGAATTAAAAAAAAACCATTAAAACACTTTCGACAGTTTCTAACTCTTTTACACCCCCTTAGGGGTGGAATTTCTAAAAATCCTGAAATTGGTTTTTAGACATTTGTATGAGTAACATTTGCAAGCGAAAATCAAGGCGATATCTCATCGTGCCTAAGAGATATTGAGAAATACGTAAAAACATAATTCTCCCTTTTACACCCCCTTAAGGGTTGAATTTCTAAAAATCCTAAAATCAGTTTTTGAACATTTGTATGAGTAACATTTGCAAGTAATAACCAAGGCGATATCTCATCGTGCCTAAGAGATATTGAGAAATACGTAAAAACATATTTAACCCTTTTACAGCCCTTTAGGGGTGGAATTTTCGGAAATCCTGAAATTAGTTTTTAAACATTTGTATGAGTAACATTTGCAAGCAAAAACCAAGGCGATATCTCATCGTGCCTAAGAGAAATACGTAAAAACATATTTAACCCTTTTACACCCCGTTAAGGGTGGAATTTCTAAAAATCCTGAAATGGGTTTTTAAACATTTGTATGAGTAACATTTGCAAGTAAGAACCAAGGCGATATCTCATCGTGCCTAAGAGATATTAAGAAATACGTAAAAACATATTTAACCCTTTTACACCCCCTTAAATGTGGAATTTGCGGAAATCCTGAAATTTGTTTTTAAACATTTGTATGAGTAACATTTGCAAGCAAAAACCAAGGCGATATCTCATCGTGCCTAAGAGAAATACGTAAAAACATATTTAACCCTTTTACACCCCGTTAAGGGTGGAATTTCTAAAAATCCTGAAATAGGTTTTTAAACATTTGTATGAGTAACATTTGCAAACAAAAACCAAGGCGATATCTCATCGTGCCTAAGAGATATTGAGAAATACGCAAAAATATATTTAACTCTTTTACACCCCCTTAGGGGTAGAATTTCTAAAAATCCTGAAATCTGTTTTTAAACATTTGTATGAGTAACATTTGCAAGTAAGAACCAAGGCGATATCTCATCGTGCCTAAGAGATATTAAGAAATACGTAAAAACATATTTAACCCTTTTACACCCCCTTAAAGGTGGAATTTGCGGAAATCCTGAAATTTGTTTTTAAACATTTGTATGAGTAACATTTGCAAGCAAAAACCAAGGCGATATCTCATCGTGCCTAAGAGAAATACGTAAAAACATATTTATCCCTTTTACACTCCCTTAGGGGTGGAATTTCTAAAAATCCTTAAATTGGTTTTTAAACATTTGTATGAGTAACATTTGTAAGCAAATACCAAGGCGATATCTCATCGTGCCTAAGAGATATTGAGAAATACGTAAAAACATATTTAACCCTTTTATACCCCCTTAGGGGTAGAATTTCTAAAAATCCTAAAATCGGTTTCTAAACATTTGTATGAGTAACATTTGCAAGCAAAAACCAAGGCGATATCTCATCGTGCCTGAGAGAAATACGTAAAAATATATTTAACCCTTTTTCACCCCCTTAATCGTGGAATTTCTAAAAATCCTGAAATTAGTTTTTGAACATTTGTCCGAGTAACATTTGCAAGCAAAAACCAAGGTGATGTCTCATCGTGCCTAAGAGATATTGAGAAATACGTAAAAAACATATTTAACCCTTTTACACCCCCTTAGGGGTGGAATTTCTAAAAATCCTAAAATCGGTTTCTAAACATTTGTATGAGTTACATTTGCAAGCGAAAACCAAGGCGATATCTCATCGTGCCTAAGAGATATGGAGAAACACGTAAAAACATATTTATCCCTTTTACACCCCCTTAGGGTTGGAATTTCTAAAAATCCTAAAATCGGTTTCTAAACATTTGTATGAGTAACATTTGCAAGCAAAAACCAAGGCGATATCTCATCGTGCCTAAGAGAAATACGTAAAAACATATTTAACTCTTTTACACCCCCTTAGGGGTGGAATTTCTAAAAATCCTGAAATTAGTTTTTAAACATTTGTATGAGTAACATTTGCAAGCGAAAACCAAGGCGATATCTCATTGTGCCTAAGAGATATTGAGAAATACGTAAGAACATATTTAACCCTTTTTCACCCCCTTAATCGTGGAATTTCTAAAAATCCTGAAATTAGTTTTTGAACATTTGTCCGAGTAACATTTGCAAGCAAAAACCAAGGTGATGTCTCATCGTGCCTAAGAGATATTGAGAAATACGTAAAAAACATATTTAACCCTTTTACACCCCCTTAGGGGTGGAATTTCTAAAAATCCTAAAATCGGTTTCTAAACATTTGTATGAGTTACATTTGCAAGCGAAAACCAAGGCGATATCTCATCGTGCCTAAGAGATATGGAGAAACACGTAAAAACATATTTATCCCTTTTACACCCCCTTAGGGTTGGAATTTCTAAAAATCCTAAAATCTGTTTCTAAACATTTGTATGAGTAACATTTGCAAGCAAAAACCAAGGCGATATCTCATCGTGCCTAAGAGAAATACGTAAAAACATATTTAACTCTTTTACACCCCCTTAGGGGTGGAATTTCTAAAAATCCTGAAATTAGTTTTTAAACATTTGTATGAGTAACATTTGCAAGCGAAAACCAAGGCGATATCTCATTGTGCCTAAGAGATATTGAGAAATACGTAAGAACATATTTAACCCTTTTACACCCCCTTAGGGGTAGAATTTCTAAAAATCCTGAAATTTGTTTTTGAACATTTGTATGAGTAACATTTGCAAACAAAAACCAAGGCGATATCTCATCGTGCCTAAGAGATATGGAGAAATACGTAAAAACATATTTAACCCTTTTACACCCCCTTAGGGGTAGAATTTCTAAAAATCCTGAAATCTGTTTTTAAACATTTGTATGAGTAACATTTGCAAGTAAGAACCAAGGCGATATCTCATTGTGCCTAAGAGATATTGAGAAATACGTAAGAACATATTTAACCCTTTTTCACCCCCTTAATCGTGGAATTTCTAAAAATCCTGAAATTAGTTTTTGAACATTTGTCCGAGTAACATTTGCAAGCAAAAACCAAGGTGATGTCTCATCGTGCCTAAGAGATATTGAGAAATACGTAAAAAACATATTTAACCCTTTTACACCCCCTTAGGGGTGGAATTTCTAAAAATCCTAAAATCGGTTTCTAAACATTTGTATGAGTTACATTTGCAAGCGAAAACCAAGGCGATATCTCATCGTGCCTAAGAGATATGGAGAAACACGTAAAAACATATTTATCCCTTTTACACCCCCTTAGGGTTGGAATTTCTAAAAATCCTAAAATCTGTTTCTAAACATTTGTATGAGTAACATTTGCAAGCAAAAACCAAGGCGATATCTCATCGTGCCTAAGAGAAATACGTAAAAACATATTTAACTCTTTTACACCCCCTTAGGGGTGGAATTTCTAAAAATCCTGAAATTAGTTTTTAAACATTTGTATGAGTAACATTTGCAAGCGAAAACCAAGGCGATATCTCATTGTGCCTAAGAGATATTGAGAAATACGTAAGAACATATTTAACCCTTTTACACCCCCTTAGGGGTAGAATTTCTAAAAATCCTGAAATTTGTTTTTGAACATTTGTATGAGTAACATTTGCAAACAAAAACCAAGGCGATATCTCATCGTGCCTAAGAGATATGGAGAAATACGTAAAAACATATTTAACCCTTTTACACCCCCTTAGGGGTGGAATTTCTAAAAATCCAGAAATTAGTTTCTCAACATTTGTATGAGTAAAATTTGCAAGCAGAAACCAAGGCGATATCTCATCGTGCCTAAGAGATATTGAGAAATACGTAAAAACATATTTCACCCTTTTACACCCCTAAACATATTTCACCCCTAAGGGGGTGTAAATTTCGAAAATTTCCTTCTTAGTGAGCGTCTACGACACGAAGGGAATATATCCCTAGAATTTCAAGTTTCTAGGCGCAGGGGTTTGGGCTGGGCGTTGATGAGTGAGTGAGTGAGTCAGTGAGTCAGTCAGTCAGTCAGGACTTTTCTTTTTATATATATAGATAACGGTGAATATTGAACGTGACTCCCTGGTTACAGTGTATGTGTTCTTAATTCTACTTCTTCTTATAATTCGTAATCTTTATCCAAATATTTGCTTCTTTGGAGTATTTGCTCTTTCTCTCTTTTTGTAACTCAAATATTATTTATGTCTAATGACACGGTTAAAATATCCTTTTTCTCCTTTTCTTATACCACACATCGGGGTGGTTAACTTGATTTGAGTAATAGCAACTGACGTGTGTAAGAATATGTAGGTATGAATTTTCTCATACAGACTTGGTGTTAATTCAATAGCTCGTGGACGTTGGTTTCTGAAGTTCGTGAAATTCTTGGAGTTCTTGAAGTTCTTAGCCCTTTTGAAGTTCTTGACGATCTAAGCGTTTTGAAGTTCTTGATGTTCTAAGCGTTTTGAAGTTCTTGATGTTCTAAGCGTTTTGAAGTTCTTGGCGTTCGTGAAGTTTCTTTAGAGTTGTTGGTGTTCGTGAAGTTCTTAAAATTTTCGTCCATATAATGCTGGACGTTCGTGTGGATTCTCGTATTGTCCCGCCTTCATGATGGTTGGCTCCCTGAGATTTGGTATAAGGATTCAACGATCGTCTAGTATAAAACGAATGCTTCCTTTTACTCTGAGGAGATGTAAACGTTTGGTTGAGGTATCCAGGGCAATACGGTGGCCCTCGGAATGAGTGACTTGTAAACTCTTGTGTCTGTGAAACATAATGTGCATTACTAATATGCGATATCATAGGGTGGTTAACGATTATTATTATTATTGTATTTTTTTTTCTTTGGCCTTTTTTTTTTATATTATTTTGTTTTATTTTAAGTATATAGGTATATTTATATATATATATGTTTTTTTTTTCTTTTTCTTTTTATTCTTATTCTGAGAAAAATTCAACAACCCCTTTTTTTTTTAGTGCGGAAAGGTATAAATAAAATAATTCTGTGTATTATGAATCAACATATATATGTAAGGGTATAGTTATATAGTTTTAGCTCAAAATGGATTTACTTACGTGAATATTTGGTGTTGGGAGAAGTTTTCCTTGCATTATTCCTTCGCTTATACTTTTTTTTTTTTTTTTTTTTTTTTTTATATTTTTATTTTTATATTTACCATTTGTGTAACGAAAGTGTTACCAGTGTCCCATTATGGCGTTTTTGAATAGTCACACGTCTTGTTGATAAGAGAGTGAATATCGTCGGTGGGGGCTTGTGGCTGGTGGCGTAATGTAGAGTCGCTTTGCAACAAGTAATCCACCAAGTTTTGGATCGTAATCTGTTCGGTACTACGGGGGGCTTTGGGAATAGGAAGGGGAGGTATTGGAGAAACAGCGGTGGGACTAGTGACTGATCTTTCCAAATTAGAAGATGTGGGTATCTTGGTCCTGCTTCTAGTGACAGGGCTAGGAATCATACTTTGAACTTTGACAATTTATGCTTGACTAAAAGATAATTCATTAACCGAACCTGAGTTGATTTTAATTAACCTACACAATTACGGTTCTAGCTATTTATTGTCGTTATCGATATACTTCTTAGGTTTTTTTTCTTTGTTTACGTTATCCTATTCGGAGTCGAGCACGATGCACTGTATCTCCGAGTTGCATTCGTCGCAATTTTTTCTATTTTTGCTGCATTTGTAGCAATTATTTGCGTGGAAGCAGGGGAGAAATGTCACGCTTATGGGTTGGTGACGGCAGTTTTGACATGACGGAGAAGCAGCATCTTCCTCGTAGGAGGGTGTCAGCGATGGTGTGGATAGGTCCAATGACTCCGCCCAAGGGGTAGGAGGTCGGAAATTACGACGATGTGAGGTAATTAGTTTTTCGTCTGACTCGTCTTTGTCCGTCGTATCGGAATGTTGGTTCGCATGATTATCTTGGTTAGTGGGCGATGGAGGGGGAGCGGGAGGTCTGTGAAGCAGTGATGTAATTGAGTCGGTCAGACTGGTGGACAAGGAGGAGCATGGGAATGTAGTCGTAGTCATGCTCAGGAATCGACAACCTGGATTTAACAAGACGTGTAGGTGTAAGGGGTTTGGACCCGTTCCCCAACGCTTTACTTTGATACCGCAATAAAAACAAGTTACTCTGTCCTTTTTCCCAGAATAAAAGAATCCAGCATCTACTAATGTTACTGGTTTTATCGGTAGCGTCTCAGGCCAGGAAATGAAACTTTCCATGCGGTCAGTATAGTTTTCGTAGGTGGGGTATGAGGGTTGTAGGCCGTCGTCCCTGGAACATACCCATTCTAAATAGTCGAGGGTGCCCCGGAGCCTTTCTAATAGTCTGGCGACAACTCTCGGATCGCAGGTAGGGGGGCTCTCGTACAGTTCTGTCTGAGAGGCGGGGGTTAAGGAAGAGAAAGGATGGCGGCGCGGTGTTCGACCGGGCGGTCGGCTTCCTATACTCATTATTATGTAACGACAATGAGGGCCCCGTATAGCATGCTTTTCCCAAGGGTCGTCATAAATTTCGCAATTGTTTAATGATAGTCCGCAATGAAAACACCTGATTTTAGTCTGGTGGCCCGTGAAAAAGAATCCGGCTGCCGCTAATACTGCAATACTAATTTCACAATTTCCAGGCCAGTAGGTGAAGCTGTCTACCCGTTTAACATAGTCTTCGAATGCGGGATACATGGGAGTCAAATCGCTCTTTTTTGGAGGCATATCCTCGTGGCAATCAGGGGTCGCGTTTACTCTTACTTCTACTCTGCAATCGTGGCGTTCTTTTTCACGAGAAAGGGGTACATCTAGTGGATCGGTCCCGATGGGAACGTTCCCACAAGGTATGCCGCGGACGAAACGACATTGTTCTTGCCACCTACGGTGGTCATGCATTGGTATATCACCAACTTCCCATTCTTTAATAGTGATTCTGCAATCAAAACAACTGACCTCGTCGTCCTGTCCGGTGTAATAAAATCCTGCAGCGGCAAGTTGCTGCGGGTCTAGAAAATTTACTGGCCAACCACGGTAACTGTCGAGACGCACTTGTTCGTATGAGTACATGCCGCGTGGGTCTTTTGATGACATGCTTATTGAGAATCCGCACTCTTTTATAATTAATTTTTTTCAAGATGCAGGTATAAATAGTAGTGTATTTATCTAGTTATGTTAATAAAAATATTTATGCGTATATTTACTGGTATATGTTAATATTCTTAAATATGGTTATTGTAACATTCTCTTTATATTTGGTTGTACTCTCTCTCTCCTTTGAAGTCTAAAACTGATCAGGGTGCACTAAGTTATATATATATTTCTCTTTTTTTTTCTTCAAGAGGTTTTATCCAATACCTTTGTCTCTGAGTGCGTTTCCTGGTATCTCGTTTGCGTCGTCGAATCGGTAATTATGTTTGCCTTGTTTTGAAACCTTTAAGAAAAATTCCTATTCACTTAATACTTGAACATATTGATCATTGCTATTATTATTATTGTTATTACTATTATTACCATTATTATTGTTACTATTATTATTACTACTATGATTATATTTATGTATTATTTCTTTTCATAATTAATATGTTTATTTATCGGATAGAGTATTTGGTGGACGACTTTGCACTGTTTTCTGCCAAACTTGTCTCCTAGTATTGAAATATCGTTGATAAAAATAAATAAGGATTGCTAATAGGGCTTATCGTAGTTTTATATTTACTCCCGTATGATATATATATATGGTTTTATTTTTATTTTTATTTTTTTTTATTTTCTGTTTTTTTTTTCATTCGTATATATCAATTTTATTATGTAAATTCTATGTTTATTATTACATGATATCCAAAAAGAAAGTGTAGCATGAATGCGTACCATTTAAGCAACGTATATTTTTATGCAAACTGTTTCTGGAAAAATTATTTCGAAAATGTTAGTAGGCAATTCTCGATTTTTTTAATCGATTTGAATGTACAATAATGTCTCTGTTTGGGAGTTTAATACGTACGTTACCGTTCGTTAATATAGTCTTTATTTCGTGCGGACCGGTATAGTGGTCACCGAGTTTTCCGGGTTTTGGTCCTTTAAGCAAAAATACTGGTTCACCCACTTTAAATGCTACAGGATTAATTTTCTTGTCTTGATATATTTTGGAATTTTCTTTAGCCTTTATCAAATTTTGTCGTCCCAAACCCTGTATTTCATGGATTTGCGTGACCAGTTGCGTTAGATATTCGTCGTACGTGGCGAGTTTTTCCATCTCGGCAGGGGGCATACTAGAAGGGGTGCGAGCTATCTTGCCAAAAACCATTTCGTATGGAGTATGCTTGGTACCTTCGTGTGCATTCGTGTTGTAATTGTAAATAGCCATTTCAACCCATTCATCCCAATTATTTTGTTTAGTAGTGAATTGTTTAAGATATTCACCGAGAGCATGATGCGATCTTTCCAACGATCCATTGGATTGAGGGTGAAATGCTGTCGTTCTGACTTTACGTATTTTAAACAATTTCGCAATTTGTTTTAAGAAATTACTCAAAAAATTACTACCTTGGTCAGTAAGTACCGCTTTGGGTGAGCCGAAATAACAAATAAATCGTTTGACAAATGCTTCTGCTATCGTTACTGCTTTTGCGTTAGGTAAAGGGATTGCTACTGAATATTTAGTTAATTGATCTTGAATTGTAAGTATGTATTCATTTTCTTGCTTAGTTTTCGGCAGAGGGCCTACTATGTCCATTGCAATTTTATCGAAAGCTATTGCTGGAGTATCTGTTATAATCATAGGTTGTTTAGTTTTTACGCGGACTAATTTCTTTAATTGACATTGTAAACACCGTTGAATATACAATTGGACGTCGGTTTTTAAATTTTTCCAATAATACAAATGACGAATTCGATTATATGTTTTACTGACACCTCTGTGTCCGCCTATGGTTGACGAATGCATTTCTTCGATAATCTCATTTTGTCTTTCCACTGGAGGTTGTCTAACTAACCCGTGACAAATAATGATTTTAACGTCGCTTTGTGCGAATATTAATCGACTTTGAGTCATAATATTTTCCCATGGCACGTTTAACATAAAACTTGATTTTGCAATGCTAACGGTTTGCAATGATAACTTGTCAATTAAATAACGAGCACTTTTTAAAGCTTCTACTATATTTTCCAAAATTAACGTGGGACCTTCTCCAGAATTATCTGTGATTGGCAAAGCTATATTGAATCTTTGAGCTCGTTTCATAATAGATTGAGCTTTCTTTAATTCTAGATTCTTTAAGTGTGGAAAATTGTCGTTATCTCGAAGTGCAATAGCTCCAGTGTCTATCGGTGCACAGTCGGTGGAAACAAAATAAACTAAATTATCTTTTCGAGTGTGAAATAAATCTCGTGACTGTTTGACGTTGGAAGCAATAATCCTACCCTTCGTATTTTTATGCAGAATCGTGGCGGGCAATGTAAATGAATTCTCGGGTTCTACGTCGGACATGTTGTCGCTTAGGGGTTCTGTCTCGCTACTTTGAAAGAGTTCACGTGCATATTTTCCCTGTACTGTTCTGCTTGAATTTTCCCGAGGGTTATGGTCCTCGAGTTCGCTTTCGTCGCTGAATTCGTTGTTCTTAAGAGGCCTATCGTTGTGGGGTAGGACCGGTAATGGCACATATGTTTGGCTACTCGGTCGATCTGAAGAAGTATCAGATGGCAAAGGAAAGTTCTCAACACTGCAGGTCACTTGTTTAGTCTTAGTTTCAATGTTTTCATTCTTGCGTGTCTCCCGAGGCATATTAGCTTTCATTTTTACGGTGGGTTTCTTTAGTGGTGCTTTGTTCGCTGCAGGCGTCTGAAAAATTTCGTTTTCGTGACCGGTGGTCGTTGATTTGTATGGAGAAGCTATGTCTTCCAGCTGTTCGAAAGGATCAACCGACTCACGTACCCAGTCACATTCTTCTACATCGTTAAGATAACCGAAATTTCCAGGGACATCGTTGCTTAGATTTTCTTCCTCTTCAGAATCTTCTTCTAATAGTCGAGCTATATCGGTGTCTGATAAGATGTGTTGATTATTTTTACTGTGACTTTTTGGAGGTTTCGACCGAACCATGTAAATATCGTCTGTGGTGGTCAATGACTCTATGGGGTTTCTTGAGAGCGCGTCGGCGTTAACGTTAGTTTTTCCGGCCTTGTACACTACATCGTATTCGTACTCGGCGAGTTTCAGTCGCCAGCGCAGGATTTTAGGATTTCCATCTGTAGCCCGTCGGAACCACAACAGCGGTTTATGGTCGGTTACTACAGTGAAGTGGTGCCCATACAGATATGGCCGAAAGTGAAGTATAGAGTATACTATAGCCAATGCTTCCTTTTCGTAGGTATCGTATCGTTCTTCGACTAGACTCAAAGCTCGCGAGGCGTAAGCGCATGGATGATCGTTGTTAATTTCTCCTTGTGAAAGTATACTACCGATAGCATAACCCGATGCATCTGTCGTTAAAATAAAAGGCTTGGAAAAATCAGGATATCGCAAAACTGGAGCCGTACAAAGTTTATTCTTTAAAATTTCGAATGACTGTTGTTGTTCGGGTCCCCAATCAAATATATTTTCTTTGCGTAATAAAGTCGTGAGGGGTTTTGATATCTTAGCGTATCCTTCTATAAACCGCCTATAATAACCTGTTAATCCCAGAAATTGTCGAATATTTTTAACATTTTTAAGTACGGGATATTCACGTACAGCTTCTAATTTCTTAGGATCGGGCCGGACTCCATTATTCCCGATTATATGTCCTAAATACGCGACTTCTCTTTTTAAAAATTCGCATTTATCTGGTTGTAATTTTAAATTTGCTGCTTCTAATCGTTTAATTAATTCGCGATATATATTCTCGTGTTCTTCGAGATTGTAGGCATAAATGACAATATCGTCCAAATAAACAAATAGTCCTTTCCCGAGAAGTCCACTTAGTGTGAGATCCATTGCTCTTTGAAACGTCGGAGGGGCGTTCCGAAGGCCGAACGGCATTCTAACGAATTCGAAATGGCCACGTGGCGTAGTAAATGCGGTCTTATGACGATCTTCTGGAGAGACTTCTATCTGATGGAATCCTGATGCTAAATCGAATACAGAAAAGTATTGTGCACCGCCTAATTGATCTAACATATCGTTGATGTTGGGTATGGGGTACGCGTCGGCGATCGTTTTTTCGTTCAGCGATCGGTAATCGAACACGACTCTCCATTTTTTATTACCCTGAGAGTCGGCTTTCTTGGGAACGACCCAGACAGGACAATTGTATGGCGAGGTAGAAGGTATTATTACTCCTTTACCGAGCATATCCTCTATTTGCTTGCCTATTTCTTCTTTAGTACATTCTGGCCATCTGTATCCTCGAGTATTTATAGGAAGATCGTCGGTAGTAGGAATGCGATGTTGCAATATAGTGGTGCATGTCAACGTATCTCCTGGGATTTGGTATAAATGTGCGCTTTCCTTTAAAAGCGTCTCGATACTTGCTTTTTCTTCTTCGTTCAATTCGGCAAGTCTTAATAATTCCTTAATTTGATTATAGCGGTCGATCATTACCGATTCTGATATTACGTAACATGAATTTTCGCGAATGAAAGGTTGAATTTCGCGAGTGATATTACCTATACTGAGTTTTTGTGTTAAAGAAATGTTCATGATTTTATACGTTTTTGGACTATTTTTCTCGCTTCTCAAACGTGTATCTTTATCTTTAATATTTTCTATAATATTTTCCTCTTTTGACGGTTCAAATGTACAAACTGTTCGTAAATTCTTCGGGTCTTCATAATTTTCGAAATTGACAGTTTGATCGCAATGGTTTACAGGCACGAAAGGTTCAACAGGTTTCTGGCAAAATACTTCTTTATTTTCCATCGTTATTACTTCTTTTATTGACTCTGATGCTTTGCTAAAATCTGAATAATTGACTTTTACTGATTCAATTGTTTCAATGTTTCTATTCTCTCGGAGTATTTGTTCTTTGGTTGACTTTCTAAATTCCTCATTGTAATTATTAATATCATCAAAAGGTTCTGTCCTTTCCATCGGCACAGATATCCCTATAAAATCTGGATCGAGTTTTCGCATATCTCCAACAAGTTCTGTCCGTTCGGTCGGCGCAGTTACGTCTGTGAAGCTCGAACAACCCGCATGATTAACACAATTAGACTCGCTATCTCTTGCCGATATTTTAGTTTTTATTGGATTTGAATTAACGACGTTTTCTTCTTGAACATAATTTTCATATATTTGAGAGGATTCTGTCCTTTCCATAGGCACAGATTTTCCCGAAAAATTTGAGCTGAGCTCCCTTAATTCTCCAACGACCGCTGCCCGTTTCGACGGCACAGACACCCCTGTGGAGCCAAGGCAAGACTCCTCATTGACACAGTAAATTTTCGTCTCTATCGAATTCGGATAGACAACGTTCTTTTCGTTTTCACAACTTAATTCGGTACACCCCATTGGTGTCTCTGTTTTTATCGAATTCGAACAAATAACACTTTTTTCCTGAACACTGTCATCAAAATATTGAAAGGGTTCTGTCCTTTCCATAGGCACAGATTGTCCCAAAAAATTTGAGCTGAGCTCCCTTAATTCTCCAACGAGCGCTGCCCGTTTCGTCGGCACAGACACCCCTGTGGAGCCAGGGCAAGTCTCCTCATTAACACAGTTTACTTTCGTCTCTATCGAATTCGGATAGACAACGTTTTCTCTAGATACAATAATCTCTACAGGTTCAATATAAGTGCTCTCCTTGCTCGAATCCGACGTACAAAGTTCCATAAAATTTCGCGAACTAGACTGCAATTTTTCAACTTGATCTTCTATTTTTACTTTACCAATTTCTTTACTTGATTTTTCATTTTTCACACGATTTTCGTAAACTTCTTCAATAATTTCTGAACAATTTCTTATTTCTTCCTTTATAATTTTTTTCACAAAATCAACCATAGAATCTCCGCGAGATAGTGTCTCTGATAAGAACGCATTTTCTCCCGTCGGAATGAATTTTTTTCCAATATTTTCACTTGAATTGATTTTATCTTCATTAGTTTCGTGACTCAGTCCGTCCGAGGACTTATTTTCTTTTATTAATTCAACTTTACTTGTTACCTGTTGTTCCTTTTTCGTCTTTGAATCGTCAGTAGATTCTCTTATTCCTGTACTGTAAGTTAATTCCTCCGATGACATTAACTCTAGTACTGGTACCTGGACTTGAACCGAATACCTATTGCTATTTGTCACATAAATGTAAGCTTTACCATTATTATTAATGACAAACCCGCTCTCTATGTTTATACCTTCACCTGCATCCAGGGGAGGCAGATAACCTTCCCGTAAATCCAAATTCTTTACTCTCACGAAGCACAATTTGGTGGACTCTGCAGGGATAACAATAGTTTCCTGAGTTGCAAATGGTATTCTTACATTCTGCATTTTCAATTGTCTTTTCTCATAGTCAATTTTCACGCGATTGCCGTCAAGGTATTCCGAACCCAATATACCAGCTTCCTTTATAGGGAAGTTATTATCTACAATATGGAAAGTAGCGAAACGTCCGAAGGCTTGTATTGTAATATGACCCAAAGTAAAAATTGAATTTGTTGTTATTCCATTAAGTTGTAAAATTTCTCCGTGATTTATAGCGATATGTTCATTTACAAATTGTTTCTTTAAAATATTCGGCCCGGCTCCCGTATCAACCATAAGAGTGATAGGGGATATTACTTCCGGTGCCGTTATCGTAACCGTCGGAACACTACTTTCTCGATGCAATTGTATATTAAAGATACGGACTACTCGCGGTTGAGGGTCGAAGCTGCGATTGAGATAGTACGGATCGGATGCATGTTTAGCGGAGTCTCCCTGGGCGCACCCGTACTCGGAAGACCACTTCGGTTTCCCGTACTTCCATATGTTGCTTCGTTCTCCCTTCGAGCGGGACACTCACGGATAAAATGACCGGGTTGTTTGCAATAAAAACATGGTCCTGTTGAATTCATGGAATTATTATTGAAATTATTAATATTTCCGCGATTTTCCGATCGATTGTTATTTAAAGGCTGGGAATGATTGTTACGATAAGGACAAATATGGGCCCCGTGGCCTTCTTTTTTACATATTTGGCACCGAATATCGCTAGGATTTTGGTATCGGAGATTGACTGGTACCTGTGTTTGCGGTAAAGACATTAGTTTGGGGGGGGCTGAGGGTGATTGTGGACATCTATTCGCTGTGTGTCCATGATTTTTACAAAAGTGACAAAACATTGGTGTATTTCCCGACTCTTTCCTTTCAGGAGGAAAAATTTTATAACAACGGTCGGCAGTGTGCCCACGCTTGTTACATACCTGGCATATAGTGAGCGGAGGACCGTCAAAGACGGGTTTATTATTATTTGAAGGGGGGAAGATTTTAAGACATTTGTCGGCCGAATGTCCTGTTCTTTTACAGATCTGACATATGATAAATGAAGGAGCTTCGAGGCTAGATTTATTGTTATTTGAAGGTGGAAAAATTTTAAAACATTTGTCTGCCGAATGTCCAGTCTTCTGACAAATCTGACATATGTTCGGTCCTTTATCGACATTTCCCGTATTTTGTAACCCAACAGCCAACGTTTGGCTATTCTTTTGAGTCGAACATTCTTTAGCATTGTGCCCTTTTTTATTGCACAACTGGCAATGCACTTCTTCGCTTGCTACCACGTGTACTCCTCGTTTCGCCTCGGGCTTAGGGACCCTTGGACTCGACGTTACTTGCTCACCGCTACGCAAGGCTGCTTGGGACACTAAACTCTTTTCGGTCTGCACTGCTAGCTTTATTAATTCTTCAAGATTATTATTAGGAGTTAACCGTTGTCCGATTTCCGGTTTTAAACCGTGTAGAAAACAAGCTGGAAGGCTTTGTTTAGTATTATCAATAAAAGCGCCAGCCAAGGGATTATCTTCGCTCGCATCGTAATTTTCAAGTATCAAGTTTCCCAAATCTCGTACACGATTCGAATAGGCAATGACAGACTCGCTTTCTCTCTGGTATATTGATCCTAATTCACCTTGCAACTGATATACATTTCGCGTGGGTGCATAAATATCTTTGAGAAATTTACCCAAATCTTCTATTTTTTCAAAAGTTTGCCCTTGTATAGTGCGACGGGGTTCGCCAATTATTTTTATGCGGACTGCTTTTACTAAATTTGATTCGGCGCCTGGCCCCATCATGGCCAAGGCTTCCTTGCATCCTTGGATAAACATCCCCAATGACAAAGTATGACCATCATAATTCGGTATGACAGCCAATGCATCTCGAAGAGACAACGTTTGGTTGTTATTAACCATTATGGGAGGAGGGTCGGGTACAGGGTCGCTAGTTTCAAGAGAAAAGTTCGCTGGTGGTATTTTACTGGGCTTTTTGTCTGGACTCGACCTTTTTCCCGTGGGGTGGGAGGAACAACCAGGAATAGCAGGTTCGTATTCCGACAGCAGGTGTAAATTTTTCAACAAATTCTGTGGTACAATGTGGGAGGGTTTACTTATTGATTTTAATTTAGATTTTTCACAAGTATTCCTTCTTCCTGTCGAAGTGGACAGTGTTTTATTATGACTCACGAAGAGCGGTGTTCCAATGGGTGAGTTGAATGGGGTAGACCCCCCTGCAGGAGTATAAAATATGTCGCTGGAGTTCGAAAGGCCTAACGCGGGCGTGGTGACTACGGGGTTCGGGGTAGTTATGACTGGTGTATTCGTACCTGTCGTCTCGTGTGTAGCGGGCTGCAGCTCGACGTCTTTTACGATATGTTCGGGGGATGCGGGGATCTGAACTGGAATTTCGTTACAGGGATCTCTATATATTACAAGTGGTAAATATTGGTGACCAGGTTCTTCCAAAAATCCAACCACAGACAATAAATTGTTTCCCGATCTCGCTGCAAGTGTTTCTTGCACTCGATTCGTGAATTGTTCAAAACTTTCTGAATTCTTTGAAACTTCTTGAATCTGTAACGGACTATTTGCTGTGCTATAATTATCAAGATTGTCTGATAAAATTTCTTCAGTACTTGAAGAATCACTTGCTTCCTCGCAATTTATTGCGTATAAGACTATTTTCGTCTACTTTAATTAATTCCGGATTTTCCTGATTAATGTCGCTACTTTTCTCTGTATCCGCAATAATTTCTTCCGTTGGATTCGTTATGGAGGGAGTCTCGGGATGCGAACTGTTAATACTTTCGTCGGAAGATTCTTCGACTGTTTCAAATTGGGATTTAGGAGGGCTCTGTATTCGAGATTTCTTTTTTCGGTCTTCAGGATAATCATGTATTACATTATCATCAAGTCTTAGCTTTGATCGAGTCGAACTCATTTATGATGTATTTTATATAAGTATAATAATATATTTACTCGCTCTTCTTTTTTTTTTTATACCGCATTAAAGAGACATACAACAATACATAAGAATATTACGAGACTCAAATTGCGCAGGAGGAGGAAATAGGAATAACTTTCTTTTTGTTACTTGTAACGAGGAAAAATTATAGAACTTTATTCTCTTAATTTTGTTTTAAAATTTCCCTGAGGTGAAATCAAATGTGGTTTTTCCTTCAGGAGGATAACTTTATGTTTATTCAACGATTCGATCTTAGTGATACGAGGCTTGCAAGGTGTTACTATCGGATGATAGCGTATCCCTTCTATCGAATGAGCCTCGTAATCAGCGACAAGTTCGTCTAGAAAATTTTTCCGCTCAATTTCTCGGATTTGCTTAAGGCGTTTTATTCTATATTCACTCGGTATTTTTGTGTCGACGCCCTGTGTGACTTTACTGCTGCTTGCTTCGTATGTAATTTCCCTTAATAAATATGGTATCTCTTTGTTAGAGAGGCCCGTGCAATCTGCCTTTATACTGTCTGAATGATTTTTATACTTCTTTGTTTGTTCACCTAAAGGTCCCTGAAAACCTGTTATTTTTTCTTGGTTAAGGAAAATACCTTCGTTATCTTTTGTAGATTTGATGTTAGAGACTCCAAAATTCTGCTCGTTATACGATTCACTTGCTGTTACTGTTAAAGGACGATTCGTCTTACTAGAATTTAAATGTCTATTCCTTTCTTGCCTCGTATAGTCGTTATGTACTGCAATTGTGTCGTCGCAATCTTTCTTATATTCAGTTATTTCTTTTCCTTCGAGAGGAATGATTTTATTATCGCTTTCTATTTCAATATTAAAGGCTCTAAAATCTTGCTCGTTATACGATTTGCACGCAATTATTGGAACTTGGTACTGTTCTTTTAAGATTCGTTGTTTTAATCTCTGCGCTTGAATTTTCCTTCCTGCTCTATGGATTTTAGGCATGGATAAATGATTCGGGTCAATAGAGGTAGGGTAATTGTTAGAATAAGTAAGTAGTATGTGTAGTTATGTCTGTCTTGTTGGTATAATGTGTTTCGTGAGCGAACCTTGCCAGCCTTAACCCCACTTACGCGAGGAGCTGAGACATAGGATTTCTCTCACTAGTGTAATGTGTTTTGTGAACGAGCCTTGCCAGCCCCGAACTCACTTGCGTGAGGAGCTAAAACATAGGATTTCTCTTCACTAGTGTAATGTTTTGTGGGCGAGCCTTGCCAGCCTTAACCCCACTTACGCGGAGGGCTGAAACATAGAATTTCTCTTCACTAGTGTAATGTGTTTTGTGAGCGAGCCTTGCCAGCCTTAACCCCACTTACGCGGAGGGCTGAAACATAGGATTTCTCTTCACTAGTGTAATGTGTTTTGTGAGCGAGCCTTGCCAGCCTTAACCCCACTTACGCGAGGAGCTGAAACATAGGATTTCTCTTCACTAGTGTAATGTGTTTTGTGAGCGAGCCTTGCCAGCCTTAACCCCACTTACGCGGAGAGCTGAAACATAGGATTTCTCTTCACTAGTGTAATGTGTTTTGTGAGCGAGCCTTGCCAGCCTTAACCCCACTTACGCGAGGAGCTGAAACATAGGATTTCTCTTCACTAGTGTAATGTGTTTTGTGAGCGAGCCTTGCCAGCCTTAACCCCACTTACGCGGAGAGCTGAAACATAGGATTTCTCTTCACTAGTGTAATGTGTTTTGTGAGCGAGCCTTGCCAGCCTTAACCCCACTTACGCGGAGGGCTGAAACATAGGATTTCTCTTCACTAGTGTAATGTGTATTGTGATGATTGTGGTGTTAGTGATACGTGCGCGGGCAAATCTGGTTGCCCAGGTGTTAGGTTGAAAAAGAAAAGGATAGTTAAAGTAGGGTTTTAGAATGCTGTTTGCTGGTGTAAGCGAGACGGTGGATTTAATAAATGAGGTAGGGTTTTAGAATGCTGTCTGCTGGTGTAAGCGAGACGGTGGATTGAATGAATAAGGTAGGGTTTTCAGGACGATGTCTGCTGGTGTAAGCGAGACGGTGGGTTTGTTAAATGAGGTAGGGTTTTAGAACGCTGTCTGCTGGTGTAAGCGAGACGGTGGGTTTGTTAAATGAGGTAGGGTTTTAGAACGCTGTCTGCTGGTGTAAGCGAGACGGTGGATTTAATGAATGAGGTGGGTTTTTTAGAATGTTGTCTGCTGGTGTAAGCGAGACGGTGGATTTAATGAATGAGGTGGGTTTTTTAGAATGTTGTCTGCTGGTGTAAGCGAGACGGTGGATTGAATGAATAAGGTAGGGTTTTCAGGACGATGTCTGCTGGTGTAAGCGAGACGGTGGGTTTGTTAAAGGTCTGTGGCAGAAAGAGCAGCACGTGCAGGCGGAGGTGCAATGTTATGAGCGGTGGATGGAGGTGAACGATTCTAGTGATCGTTCGAGGGGGTTGTTAAGATGAGCAACGTAGGAGTGAATAGCAGAACTGTTTTGTAATTCTATTAATATTTTCTGAATTGTGTGCCAACTGTTTTAACGCTTGGTAGATTGGCAGATTTTATGTAAATGATAGTACCAAAAAGTTAATGTTACGGAGCGAATCGTATAAAAACAACACAAGAAGTCTGATGTTTGTCTGGTTAAAACAAATATAATCTTACTCTCTATAATTAATATTTGGTGAAGCTATTTTCCTTGTAGTTCTCCTCACGTATGTTTTAGCAGTTATTCTTTCTTGCTGTTTTATTCGTTCTAAACCAAGTTGATTTAAGAAAATTTCTGGCGTGACTTCTTCAATGAGCTCTTGTGCGAGCACCTCGAGTTCCTTTATACGCACTTGAAGTACAAATAATTTTTCCAATGGTCCCATATAATGGAGTACAACTTATGAATACGTATACATATATGTATGTATATATATATACATCCACGTATATTTTCTCTACCTTTTTTTTTATTCACCAGTCATTATCGAATATTAGTTTCCACATTTGATTTCCACAAGGTCAATTTACTTACAAAGAAGGCTTACCGTATAACTTGAATTATAGCTGGGATTCTTCTAAAAAGATGGTAAATTTTTATGAAATGGCTTGGCTCGTTAAAATTCACTAAAAAGAAGAAAGAATCTATTTCTGTAAAATAAATCAACTCTTAAAAATGCAATAAAAAGGGGAAAGGTTAGAATTTATGAATTAGATCGTTTTTATAAAAATTCAGTAGTAATGAGTGATAGTTTTTCATGAAGTGCATTGAATCGTAAAATTCAATAAAAAGTAAAAAAAAATCAATTTCTTTAAAATAAAACAATTCTCGAAAATTCGGTAAAAAGGGAAAAGGTGGATTTTATAAATTAGATCGTTTTCTAAAACCTCTGTAATAAATGATGATAAATTTTCATGAAATGCATTGAATCGTTAAAATTCAATAAAAAGTAAAAAATCGATTTCTTTAAAATAAATCAGTTCTCGAAAATGCCGTAAAAAGGGGAAAGGTGGATTTTATAAATTAAATCGTTTTCTAAAACCTCTGTAATAGATGATAATAAATTTTCCTGAAATGCATTGAATCGTTAAAATTCAATAAAAAGTGAAAAATCAATTTCTTTAAAATAAATCAATTCTCGAAAATGCGGTAAAAAGGGAAAAGGTGGATTTTATAAATTAAATCGTTTCCTAAAACCTCAGTAATAAATGATGATAATTTTCCTGAAATGCGTTGAATCGTTAAAATTCAATAAAAAGTGAAAAATCAATTTCTTTAGAATAAATCAATTCTCGAAAATGCGGTAAAAAGGGAAAAGGTGGATTTTATAAATTAAATCGTTTTCCAAAAACTCAGTAATAAATGATGATAATTTTCCTGAAATACGTTGAATCGTTAAAATTCAATAAAAAGTAAAAGATCAGTTTCTTTAAAATAAATCAGTTCTCGAAAATGTGGTAAAAAGGGAAAGGGTGGATTTTATAAATTAAATCGTTTTCCAAAAACTCAATAATAAAGAAGGATTATTTTCCGCGAAATGCATTGAATCACTAAAACTCAATAAAAATTAAAAAATCGATTTTCGAGGATTAAATCGGTTTACAAAACCACGGTAAAAAGAGCAAAGTAAAAATATTTTCTTTTCAGTTGATTCTTTAACACAATATTAGTTTGAACAAAACTAACACTCTAAGATCCCGGACGAGCCCCAGAATTTGTTACGTCAAAATCGCGGCCTATCTTACGATCCCACGAATTTAACATAGATTTCACGTTTCGGCGTATCTTTTCCGTGCTCTGGTCAAGGAGAATAAATTCTCCCTTTACCACACCCGACGAGAAAATACCGAAGACGCAAGCCCGTTTTTGAGTCTAACCTCGCGGAAAATTACTCGGGATAGGGCTGGAGTGCGTTTTGTTCTAGGTTGGGGATAATCACTTCACGAATAATGGGGAGGGACTTGAATGACAATTTCACGCGGGGCAAGATTTCACTTTAATTGGTAATTAAAAATTATACCTACGGTTGTTTGTTACTGTGGTTCTTACTGTTGAACGTTGGTTGGGCGTAGATTAGTGTAGTCAGACAGAATAAAAATCGAACGTTGGCGTTGGTGCGTATTAATAATTATTTATTGAAATAAAACTACATGAGTAGTTGAATGTTGCACGTTCAATATTCCCGATTTTACAAACGTTAATAATTATAAGTACTGTACTCTTACTCTGTACTACTTGAAACTATACTTTGTGAAAATTAAGCCGTGGTGAAAAATTATCGTGCTGGACTACTTTATTTCCCGGCAAACAGTACTACTTGTTGCCTTGGAAAAGTTCTAATTCACTGCCGGCGACTTATTGACTGCCAGGCTAGTGATTAGTCCTCTAGGTGACCCCCCGTGAAACTGTGTCGCAGGCCGATTTTCGCGGCCTTTTATAGGGCTCCTGAGCGTCGAAAATTCTTGTCGTCAAGCGCGTAAAAGAAGAGAAGGGATAAAACCCTATCCTGATTATAAGAATTTCCCCGTGGTCTATCTCGACCATATACGTATTCATTCCCCTTACTCCGCAGAGTAGCTTCTCGACATGCAGAGCCATAGATCTATGCAAGTGCATCGGTATGGCGCGCTCTGATTTGTCCGCGCGATGTGCTACACAGAGGACCACGCGATTAGGTGAGGGAACGCGTTCGAAGCGTTTTCCCCTGAAAATGAGGCGATTTTTACCACCCCGCTTCTTGGCCTACTTTCAATAGAATTTCCTAGTTTAGGTAATATCCTTATGCTCGCTTCTCTGTAGATGTGTCTATGGTAATGGCTTAGTTTTTAGTGTTTTTACGGAGCTTAAATAAATCCTTCACATGAAACCACTAATAATAATTTTGTTACTGCTTCTGTAGTTAACTTTGACGTATGCAACCTGATTTCTGCGTTAATCTCTTATTAGTATAAATGGTTTCGTTGAGTTATGGCTTATTCCAAACATCATTGGTTATTCGTTAAATTAGTGATTACTCTGGTTATAGCTAATGAGTTTTCTTAAGTAATTTGTTAGTTAGACGTTAGATTTCTTATAGTTAATAAGTTTTCTTAAATGATTTGCTAGTTAGACGATTATTCTCGTACTATAGGAACGAGAGCGAGAGAGAGAGAAATAGAGATTTTACTTGAGAACGACTCGTCTAACTTGGTTACTCGTACATTTTGTTCGTACGCAAGTCGACTAGATCGCCGTTCAGCCCTAGCGATAAGGCGTTCGTCGTGGCGCAGAGAGTCGCCCCAGCCTCGCTTTCCTGCAGAGGAAGCTCTATTGAAACGCGTTACCGTTTTCTCTCTTTCTCGATTCGTTTTACTTTTAGTATTTAGCTGTAAAATAATCTTAACATTTCATTTTATCATATATATATATGTATAACATATTCCATATATATATAATTTACTAGTAAAACAAGTAATTTTATACATGAAAACGAGAGAGAGAGAGAGAGAGAGAGTTCTTCTCTTGAGAATGACTCGCCTAGCTTGGTTACTCGTACATTTCGTTCGTACGCAAGTCAGCTAGATCGCTGTTCAGACCTCGCCCAAGGCGTTTTCGTTGCGCGGAGTGTCGGCCAGCCCCGCTTTCCCGCAGCAGAAGCTTCATTGCAACTCAATTTCAGTCTCATCTCTTTCTCGTTTTTCTGTCTATTTTTCCCTATTTTACCATAAATTAATCCTAATATTTCCTTTATCCCTTCTATATAGGCATAACGTGTTCTATATATTTATGATGGTGTTTTTACTATAAATTCCAATATTTTACGAGAGACATATTAATGTAATCCCAAGAGAAAAGGGGAATTAATCCTGATGTACTGATCTTTCTTCTATTACCCGACTATACTTGGTAAGCTCATTAATTCGATGTGGGTTGTACTCGTTTTCGAGTGACAGCTATGGGTAGTTTCCATATGGAAGCATAATTGTTCTTTTTGCTGCTGATATTTTGTCTACAGTATTCGCGTGAACATTTTAATAGTCATAACTCTTTCGTTTAAATCAACAGTTCCTCTGCTTTTGTTAATTGTTTCACTTAGTTAATAATTGTTCGTTATTTCATCATCTTTGTAAAGAGAGAGAGAGAGAGAAGATTTCAGGCAAGAGCGAGAAGAAAGGGTGCGGTCGCTTGGTCACGTGATAGCGTTCCCTCCAACCGCTCCCTTATGACCAACAACGCCCCGACGGCGACTAGCCGAACCCCTGGTCTAGGATTGAGGGTAAGGCCGCGCTGAATCATAGATCCATAAATGGCAGTCGATAACCGGGTCTACGCAGTAGATCCCATGGTTTGAAAGTTTGCCTTTTGACCGGGAGCGCCGAAAAATTCCATCTTTACAAGATTAATTCCTCCTGGGAGACGGTCGGTAGGGCCGCATCTTCACCCTGTTCCGATCTCCGTCGCTAAAATCGCTCTCCTCTCCTCTTAAGAAGTTCGAGAATAAAAGAAAAATGTGAGAGGTTACTTTTACTGTAGCGAAACTAAAACAGAAGAACTTTAACGTAATCGAAAAATAAAAAAAGATAAATGCGACGTTACGTCAGGACGTAACAGGACCAAGGACCGAACCTTGAGGCACTCCCGAGGTAGTAGATAGCCAGGAAGAGCAACTACCATGCTCATCAACCACCGCTTGTGTCCTCCCTGTCAGATAAGAAAAAATCCAGTCAAGTACTGGTTCCGCAAACCCTATTTTCTTGAGTTTCAAGAGAAGTGCCAAATGGGGGACAGTATCAAACGCCTTACTAAAATCAAATAGGATTAGGATGGTAATATGCCTTTTATCTATATTTCGCCTGACATCTTCACATATGCGCAGTAGTGCAGATTATGTACTATGACCGCTTCGATACCCTGTTTGACGTGGGTCGAATATATTATTCTCCTCAATCCAATCCGTAATCTGCCTGTGCACTAGTCGCTTAAGTACTTTCGACAGCTCACTAAGATTCGCTATCGGTCGCGTATCAGACGGAGAGAGGGGTGTTTTAATCTTAGATAATGGGCGAAGATAAGCTTTCTTCCAGCACTTCGGAAACTCGGACAATCGTAGTGACATATTAAAGATATTCGTTAGTAATTGACATGAAGCCTGGATTGATTTAATTACTGAGAATAGCGAAATTTTATCAGGACCAAACGTAAAAGACTTAGAACTAGAGCAAGATGCGATAACGGAGCAAACTTGGTCTGTGGTAATTTCAGTAAAATGGAATACATTTTGTGGTGACTGAACAACTGAACACAGAGTACTAAACTCACTATAAGAACATGGCGGTAGTTGACTCGACACAGTTGAATAAAAAGCATTAAGTTCATCCGGTTCAAAGAAGTTGAGCGGAGATGGACGTGAAGACTTAGCTAGACCCAGTGTTGCTAGCGTCTTCCATACCTTATTCGGTTCAGTAATATCAGTCAATTTAAGAATATAATACTGATTTTTGGCTTGTTTTAGATTATTCTTAAGTTGGTTTCTATGTTCTTTGAAAATAGATAGATCTAGAAGGTTGTTTGATCTTCGTGCTCTAGTATATAATCTATTTTTTAAAGCTATGCCGTCTCTGAAGTTTTGTGAGAGCCAAGGCGCAGGCGGTCGACATACACGAAGAGTTTGTAATGGTGCGTAATTATCTAAAGATGTTAAAAATATCTCTGAGAACGTATCAACAATCAAATTAATACTGTTCGGTGATGTATGTCTTCTTAAATTATCAATAGAATTTAAATTTGGGTTGCAGTCGCGAAGAATGGGAATATTAAAACTATTTGACAATGAGTCACAAAAACCTGTGACATCTAGATTTTTATAAGCACGGCGAGTGATAGTGCGATTGATTATGGGTTTAGTATCAAACTTGTAACGCAGTTCTAACAGGTCATGACCTGCTATTTACGGTGATTTTGACTTGACAAACGATTGTATCTTATCTTCGCTATCGATAATGAACACATCAATCCACGAGTCTGAGGTCGGAGTATGATGAGTCAGTAGTGAATCAACAATGTGAAGCGACTGTGAGAAAGCTAAGTGACGTAGATATTTCGACTCATAATTATTACTAGTTAGATCACAGTTGAGATCGCCAGCAATAATAATATTGTTATAAGCATGAGAAAAACAAGATAAAGATTGCATGAAATCTCCAAGCATTCGACCTTTCGGTCGTCTATACACAGATGCGAACAACAGTTTCTCTGAATTTGACCCTGTAATTTCAATAATTAAATATTCTGGTCCATTCGAAAACTCTATCGGCGAAGATGTCAAAACTTTAGCTTTTAGGGACGAATGAACATAGCATGCGACACCACCTCCTTCTCTGCCTTCACGATCGTTGCGTATAAGAAAGTAATCATTTATTCGTACTAAGTCATCTGAAACATACGAATGTAGCCACGTTTCACACACAGAAATAATGTGGAAAGCGTGCTCGAGAGAGAGAGAGAGAGAGAGAGAGAGAGAGAGAGAGAGAGAGAGAGAGAGAGAGAGAGAGAGAGAGAGAGAGAGAGAGAGAGAGAGAGAGAGAGAGAGAGAGAGAGAGAGAGAGAGAGAGAGAGAGATTATATAGGGAAACAAAAAAAAATGGAAGAAAGCAACAGCTACGTCTGCATTGGGGATCTATACATTTTTGTTTACCCTACGAATTTAGATTACAAAATACCAGTTAAAATCAGATCAGGCCAGCACTAAGCAAATGTCGCAATAGACTGGCCGCTCCCCGGCAATAACTGGGTCAGATATACAAAGGTGACGCGCAGCGGATGTACGGTATACAATCGTCATTCGGTAACTATGGCCCAAAACTGACATCCAATTTAGGTCCGATGACAGACTGATCAGTGACCCAGCCCTGAGTAACCTTTAGCTGTTCACGTGGGCTAGTCACCTAAGTAATAATCCGGCAGTGTACGGTAGTACATTGGCTGCGCAACGCATAATTGCAATTTTACTATTATCCTATGCTTTGGATTATATTTGGCTTCCTGAATTGGACCAGTGTCGGGACGACAACTACGGCCGTATTTAGTATTATGTAGAATCGTATAAAAATTAATTATTAATTTCAGAAAATATATTTTACAACGCGTCGTTATGAAATAATTTTTATTATATAATTGTATTGATACTCTAGAAAAGAAGAAAAAAATTATGCTCGTTAACTAACACTTGTTCAATCATTGGACGGCTGTTAGGGATTGGCATGCTTATGATATTCTTACAAGGGTATGGGATCGAAAGTATGTTAATGCACACTGCTATCTTACTACAAGACAATCATTTTGAAGTAAAAGTATATATTAACAGAACACTACCGTTTCTCGGCATATATCTGGTTTCCGTGCCTATTCTCATACCTTTCCGATAACCGGCAATTGTAAATATAACTGATTACTAATTGCGGACCGTTGGCTATGTACCAAAAATATGATATTGGCGGTCATATTTTGACAATGACGCTAAGTCTGGCACGGGCTTCCACTGACTTTCAGCTTAAAATCTATCGATTATCTTGACATTCGTGAATTAACTATCCTGCCAGCCATTGACCAGTCTGAAACCGACAGTCAACTAATGATAGAAAGTTTTAATAAAACGATCATATTTCGACAATCGTCCTATTCTTTTACCAAGGTCCAACCAACATTGTTACACGTAATATGTGGTGACGTTATCATGATTATTGGAATAACCATCGAGTTTCTGACCCAGTACTAATCCGTGGGTTGGTCCAGACCCAACGGGAGAGAAACTTTAAGCATTGGGAAAGAACTCGAGCCTGTTCTGGCCAACACACTTGTCTACTCTGGGCCTGTCTAAACTACCGAGGCTCAACTTCCAATAATGGGTCAATTCTCAGCAGATTGTCCCTGACTGGCTAAGAATAAGAATTCCTACATGGACTGTTCTTAGAGAAATGGAATATATAGAAAACGATATCGTTTTCTATTAGAACACCTCGTGTAGTAATTCTGATACTCAGATGGTCGGGGACAACCGGCTAAGAAATGGCCCATTGTTGGAAGTTAAGGTCCGGTAACTTGTTATCGATTCCATTCGAATTGTTTTTCAGTTCTATGAGTTTCTATTGGACATTTTCCACTTGGCAGATAACGGAGTTGAAGATTTATTCGAACGATACTTTTAATTTGTGAAAACGATTACGGAATATTAGATTATGAATTAATTGATTTTGGAATTTATTCTTAGTACTTTTAGTATTCTTAGTTCTCTCTAACGTTAGATTTTCCAATCTATTCCCAAATAAACGTCACTAGAATCGTGACCAATTCATTGTCAACAATTTACCTGCTGCTTCGCACCTAGAAATAACGGCAAATTACATAATAGCTAGGTACGAATCTACGCATTTCTAGTGAGAGCTAACACTGTTTTTTCTCTGAAATTGCGTTATATCAATGGTTTTTCATAGAGGGAGTCTAAGATATTACAATAGTTCTTTAAAATTGAATCGAGCAAGCAACAGTAATGAATCATCATAGCGAAATTATTAGTGTTTTTCACTATTCTTTTTTAAACCTTTGTAGGAATACGTGGCCAAACGCTATATAGAGTGGACTCTACGTGACACTGAGCATATGGGTAATAAACTAGTTATGCAAAGTTTAGGTATTATTTCGACTTACCATTATGATTTGGTATGTACGATGTCACGCCTGCATGGCTTGATTTATACCAGGTGTTCAAGTATGAAATCCGGATTTTTTTTCTAAAAAAATATGTTAAATTCGGAAGAATGATAACAATATGCTTTATTCAAAGTATGTTCCATCGCTAGTTATACATTTTTCCCATGTTTCGGGAAATTGGTGAATTCCACGCCAGTAAAAATCTTCCCCTTTTGCTACGAACCATTCATCGAGCCATTTTTTCACATCTTCGTACCAACCAAAGTGCTGCTCAGCAAGTGCGTGACCCATCGATGCAAGCAAGTGGTAATCGGAAGGAGCCAAATCTGGTGAGTCAGCCGCTTGGGGTAGAACACTCCAGCTGAGTGCTCGCGAACCGGTTTTGCCGTATGTGATGGAGCATTGTCATGAAGAAAAATAACTTTGCGTTGTCTCTTTCGGTATTCTGGCCTTTTTTCAAGCAGCAAACGGTTCAAACCGGTCAATTGTTGTTGGTAATGTTTAGTATTAACCGTTTCCCCAAGTTTTAACAGCTCATAATAGACCACGCTCCTCTGGTCCCTCCAAATACAGAGCATCGTCTTTCTGCCAAAACGATTCGGTCTTGCGGTCAATGTCGATGGTGCGCCTGGGTCTACCCATGATTTTTTACGCTTGAAATTGTCAAAATAAATCCACTCTTCATCCCTTGTAACTATACGATGCAAAAACGACTTCCTTTTGTACCGAGCGAGCAAAATGTCACATATGTTTTTGCGCTTTTCCATTTGCCTGTCATTCAACTCATGTGGTACTCATCTGCCGGTCTTCTGAATCTTTTCTATCTCTCGTAGCCAATTGGAAACAGCTTGTTGACTAACGTCCAATTGCTCGGCCAGTTGTTTTTGTGTTTGCGAATCATCTTCGTCCAACAATGCTTGCAATTCCACATCTTCGTATTTTTTTGGCGACTTTCCACGTTCCTTGTCTGCAACATTGAAGTCACCAATTTTGAAATGCCGAAACCATCGTTCACACGTATCTTGCGATGGAGCATATTCACCATAAGCTTATCGAAGTAATAGGTATGATTCAGCAGCAGTTTTCTTCAAATGAAAACAAAAAATTAATGCTGTCCGCGAAGACACTTTGTTTGGTATAAATTTCGACATATTGAACACAACAACACAACACTATACACACACTTTTCCAATTTATCACTCGAGCGCGTCTGACACTTGTGATGACACAACAAAATGGCGCAGTGTCAAATCTTTATAGCACAAACTGCGCTAAAAATGCGACGTTTAACCACTACGTAATATATGGAATGTCGATGCTACGTTTATACTAATACAACGTAAAAACTCTGCACAGGCGATACATCACATTACTGAACATAATCATATCAACGTCTAATAACCATCTTATAGGAGAGAAATATTTATTAATCTAAAATTTGCGCGAAGTTGTCTAGTTGAGTTTCGGTCTGTTCTTGGTAATTAAACAAAATCCGTCAATAAATATACAATCTTATGGATCTACGGTAAACTTCTACGCGCGCGCCCTGATCGATGCCATGTAAAAACAACCAAGCCTTTGAATCATACGTCGCGTACCGGATGTGTGAATGGTGGTTTTAACTTTTATTTTCATTCCAGGCTGCCGAAGGCTTTGTTTTTGTTGTGGGATGCGATCGAGGTAGGATACTATACGTTTCCGAGTCCGTGTCTCAGACCCTCAACTATACTCAGGTAAGAGCGATTAATATAATTAGAAAAAATAAAAAATATTGTAAATGTTCTTATGAAATGCTGATAAAATTAGATACATCTTTCCCAATTTATGGCAATTGCGCTCCGGACTTTTTCTTACACTCAATTTATGGAAACACTAATTATAAGGAGTACCAAAATATTGTACTATTGACAGTTCTATAGCTGATTATTTAATTTTAAGGCAGATCCCCGTTTCTATAGTACGCAATTCATGAAATGATCAACTTAAAAAAAGCAATCTCATAACTGCAAAACTCTCTATGGAATGACTCTTCAAGTCTATTCTCTCTTCAGCCAGATTAACCAGATGGTGTACTGTACAAAAAGGATTTATGCCATGGGCCAACTCTCCGAAGCCCTACTTGTCAATTAACGATTTGCTTAACTCTTCAAAGGAGTGACTTTCAATGGGCCAATCAGAAACGCCGATTAGCTCTGATTTGCTCTGATTAGCTTTGATTAGATTAACTTATTAGAGATTCTGCAAACTACAGTCCGTGTGCAGAGATTTTGGTAAGTTGAACTAATCATCTGTTGTTGCAGAAAGCCTTATTTGTAATCGCAGGTGAGTTGGGCTTTGCAGCGGTGATCTTTGGAGTGTTGACCTTTGGAGGGTTAACTTTTTCGAGAGTTAAACAAAACGTCAATTCACGTGGACAGCCTCGATCATTATCACTGGTGAGTTCGGCTTTGGAGAGTTGGCCCATGGAGTCATGCCTCTTTATAGAGTTTACCAACTGGTAAATCGAGCCGAGAAGAGTTTGGCAATTACGAGATAGCTTTCGCGAGTTGATCATTTAGTGAATTGCCACTTGTAGAACGAGGGTCTTACCAATTTCAATAAGATACAGTGGTATAGATGCACAAACGGAGTGCAGCTCCAACGAATCTCTGAGTTAAGCGACATTTCATGCTGTCATCACTCGGATGGGTGAGGGTTTAGCCATGAGCGCCGTGGTGAGTTCGATATTATTTTTATTCAATCATATTCCAATTAGTCGCGAGTCAGTGACGGGTCGCGGTTTTATAAGGGTCGGCGTTATTGATTACTCACGTAACTAAAGAGCAACTAAAGGGCCACTTAACATGATGTGACGCACATTCAGAAAGTATAACCCGTAACCGAAATTGTAATCCAATCGAAAAAACGAAATTCGACTGCACCGCAGAATAGATAAATGAAATGAAACCGACTTTGCTTTTGTTTAAAATATAAACCGACTCTGTGTAAATTTGATTATATACTGTAAAAAACCTGCGGTGTTAACTGCAACGGTGTGAGCCGTGAAAAAACCGGTAAAATTAATACCATGCTGTTGTTAAAAGTACATCGGCCACGTGGTATGCCAGTAATTCGGTGTAATCTGAAAAATATTGACACCAAATGGTGTGATGGATCGCGTTAACCATCAGTGGTATTGCTTTTTTTAGAAGTCGACACAATTCTGTGTCAAGTCGTAGTATTCTTAATAGGACGTACTTTAAACCACCTACAACATTTTCAAATATGCCTTCAACGGTGTCAAATACACACTGAAAGGTGTCCTTACCTGATCTTGCTACGCTGGAAGGTCGTGTAGATGTTATTTTTCGGTGTACGCAGTTTCCGTGTTAATCGATAACGCCGACTTTCTTACACCGCTCTTTTACGCCGACGATTGACACCGAAGTAATGGAACTACTGGGACTACACAATGGTCTTGAAATAGTGTTAATTTTAACACCGCATTTCCTACAGTGTAGTTTCTGATTACATTTTCTGAAGGTGTATCATATCACGTTAAATGCGACAAATAATAATGTTTAATTGTTTAACTAGTAAGTGATCGAATTATCAATCTTATTCTTTGTATATTTTTGTATCTGTGAATAACCTAATAGCGACGGACGCTTCCTTCGCAGTTGACCCCGGAGACCGCATACAATTAAGATAATGTTCTAGTCTCCCGAGGGTAAAACAGATATCGAGAAGGCATGCCGAATTTGTTAACAACGGTTTCATAAAATTCGATTCAACTTTGGCAATACATGTGAAATGAATAAATGCAGTTTGTCGCTATATTTTCTTCGAAATAGAAAGATATGACACCAATTACCAATAGAAAATCGGTAATTACAAAAGTTATGTCATTATGTTTTCACAGCACTAAAATCCAAAAGACGAGAATGCCAAACTCAGAAATATAAAAAAGCGCAATGTCACATGCGATAGATGTCATATTTTATCATAAATATACAGAAATTTGCGATCACGTAGGTAACTTCTCACAAACCGTCAAATGGTATTCGGCGAAGTGTATTCCTCGAAAACGCGTCAGTGATATTCGATGAAACTTTGACAATATGTGTAAAATGAATAAACGCAGTTTGTAGCTCCAATACATCCGCAAATAAACGTCACTAGAATCGTGACCAATACATTGTGGACAATTTGTCAGCTACAATTTGTCGCATGTAGAAATAACGGCAAATTACACCATAGCTAGGTGCGAATCAACGTTTTTCTAATGAGAGCTAGCACTGTTTTTTCCTCTGAAATTGCATTATAGCAACGGTTTTTCATAGAGGGAGTCTAAGATATTACAATAGTTCTTTAAAATTCTATAGACCAAGCGACAGTAATGAATCATCATAACTAAATTAATAGTGTTTTTCACTAATTTTTCTCAGACCTTTGTAGGAATACGTGTCAAAACGCTATATAGAGCGGAGTCTACGCGACACTGAGCATATGCTCAATAAACTAGTCGACGATATGCAAAGTTTAGGTTTTATTTTGACCTACATACGATGTCTATGCGACGTTTAACCATTACGTAGTATATGAGATGTTGATGCTACGTTTGTACTCCTACAACGTAAAAACGATGCACAGGCGATATATCTCATTACTGAACATAATCATATCAACTCCGAATTATCATCTAATAGGAGAGAATTATTTATTAATCTAAAATTTGCGGTCAATCAAGTCGGCTTCAACGTAACATAATAATAATAATATAAAAGTCGATCAAGGGCGGCAAACTTATAGTGCGAAATTCCAGCTCGCAAATATGATGTAAAAGGGGTGGGCGAAAACATAGTCTTAAATAGAAATAATAAATATAATGCAAGGGGTGGCAAAAATATAACCCTAAATAATACCTTAAAATATAATACAAAAAAAGGACGTGCGAAAATTGAACGCTAAACCTTACCTCGAAATAGAATATGGAAAGGGGTGAGGGGTGTGGAAAATATATTGCGCCATACTGACTCAAAGTATCATGTAAATAATCGTGATATTAAATGAAAAAAAATGAATTTACAAGATGAAAGACATTAATTACTAATTGATGGTTTTGGACGCCAGCTACCTGACGGCGTAGCACCGTAACGGTAAAATACTCTATAATAAATAATATCGGGTGGGTGGGCAGGGGACTAGCTAGCGGGGTGGCACTAGTAAGTATCTCGAGGGTGTAGATTCCCAAACTCGAATGGCTTCTTAGTAATTATCTCGATGGATGGGAATTCCTCTACAATTGAATAGAACGCGGATTTCAGGTATAATGGCGGCTGCTCGACAGGTCGTGGTTAATACCGTATATGCAAGGGATTCACTTATTTCGGTGTTTAATGGAGGAGGGGAGGGGAGTGATGGCGGTGATATGTAAAAATGTTCCGTAATTAAACTCTATACTTTTCCTCTAAACGACTTTACGATTTTGTCTGCGGTGCTGCTGAAAACACCATTCACTTTGCAGCTGTAATAAAGTGAGCCACGAGGCTACTGTAATGGCGGATTTATGCGTCACGCGGTCGTACACGTATAATTCCCAAAAATCTTTTCTACAGTATAAATGGGGGGCTTGGGTACGGATTCAATGGGAAGCAATCACATTTTACTCACTCGCTCAGTTATTTCCCGTTGATTCCAGGTCCAATTCCGTAATCCATCTCGATTTATTGCTCGGTTTTCCGAAGTGATTTATTCCTTGTCGTCTCGATATTCCTTTACAATGCCGACGAGTGGTTACTCGTTAATAGGTGAAAATGGCCCGTCGTATTACGCGTGTCGTCTCGCTTGCTGCCTGGCTCGAAATGATCCAAGCGGTGGCGTCGGTGTAGCGTGGAGCGTTATGTGCGTGTAGTGCCGGGGTAGCTGCGCGGGTTTGATGGCGGCGGGCGGTTATCCAACTCGATGTGCTGTTAGCGTGGCGGATGTGGTGGCGTGCCGCTCGGAAAAGATGGCCGCGCCCTGCGTGTTTGACAGGTAGGCTGTGCGTCGTACAAATTTGCTCAGCGTGGGTGCATTGTGCAAAACAATCGAGGCCATTGGCGAAGAGTGTTCTAGTGGTCTATGCTGAGTATTGAAAGCTCGTGTGAATAGTGGTGTGGGCCTTTAGTGGAGCTGTTTTTTTGCAGGTTAACTGCTGTTTGCTGGCCGCTGGTGGTCTCTTCAAGCGTACTAGGATGGGACGGCTTGAAGGCTTGGTGGTAGGGTGCGGGTTTGTAAGGCTAGTCTTATCAACTAACAGAAATAATAATAAAAATAAATTAGAATAGTGTTAATACATTACTTTTATTACAGGTGAGTGGTGGCCCCGAGCAGTTCAGCGACGAACATTGTATTTAAATAGTATTGTATATAAGATATGTACAGATACAGCTGTTGTAGCAGCATGAGCTGACCATTTTACGATACTGCCTAGCAGTAGGTATCGGCGGCGTGCTCGGTAATGAAATCGCCCGTGCGCCCCCTGCCACTATATAGTCCTGTAAAAACTGCTGAAAGTGAACACTTTCCGCTAGAATTAGATTTTTCACTAAAGGTACAAAGTTGGATACTGAATGTTACCTGAATGAACTTTTGTGCCTCAACTCACGGGAGTTGGAAGTTAAAAAATCGCTATATTTCGAAATTAATAGTCTGATTAGAAAATGTTTCTAATACATTACTATTTTATTATTTGAAATGATTATGAAAATTTTTCTAACACAAATTTTGCTTGGAAAAATAGAATACATAAAAAGTTAGATGGCGTTCAACCTCCTATCTGTGAAAATAAAGGTACAAATATCGTAGATTTCAACAGTAGGGGTTAACGCGCAAATACGATAACTTCGGAAAATTATAAAAAATATTAATTCATATATTTTCCAATTTTTTTCCATACTTATTGAATCAGGATGAGTTCTTCTATGTTTCTAGAATTTTTTTTTAAGCCTCATTTACTGCTAGTTTATCATGGTTAAAGAAACATGAAGTGATATAATTTACCAGTTGCGCGCCACTGGAAGAGAGATACTCGTACATTCTATATGTCCGTAAGGGTCGCACTCACAGCCGAGTTTCCCTTACTATTCTGCGCGTGTATACCATATATAAACCGAAGCGTCGAGGCTGTACCAATTGTCCTGAAAAAGCATGAGAGACGGTGTTATCTAAAATACTGTGTAGAAAGAGACGGGCTGTATATAACATCGTATGATATTATATTCAGACGCGCCGGAACAAATTACCTGAAAACCGTGATAAATAGGAAAAAATTGTATAAAAGAAAAATTGTAGAGAATACAATTCTGTGCAAGAAAGTCAGATAGAATACATGTATAGTTATCATGGCTTTAACCACAAAACGCAATTGAAGTAGCGTGACGGCTAAGCGCGGGCGTTCACTCGATGTAATTGATTAATTACTGATTTTTTTTTACCAGAAAGCATTTGCAAATTTGCAGACATACTGTATGAACTATCAAGAAAATTTTAGTGGAGGAAAGAACAAATGTTTATTTATTAAATGATGAAACCAAAGGTACTATAGTGTTGTTTGTCCGAAAACCCTTCGGTTAGTCAATTGTACGGATGAAAATTCGTTTCAGCTCCGAAAGTCATTGCAAATCTTTACAACCGCTAAAATTGTTCAGCTATTAATTAAGGGGCTATACCTAGTCATGGAGCTAAAAGCAAACGTTTTTTGAGAATTTTTTGTAACGAAACTATTCATTATACAAATTTTATTCATTATTACATTTTAGTAAAAAAAAAAAAAGCCGCGCTACACTCGTTTCCCTACGACCCTTTTTCTTTATAATACAACATTTATCAATTGTAATTAAAGATATGTAGAATTATATGAAATAAAAACAAAATTTTATAATGAATAGTTTAACTAAAAAAATTCCCATATAACGTTTTTACGGGTCCATGACTAGGTATAACCCCTGAAATAATTTGTTGCAGCGTACATGTTCAAATTGCATCCTTTGTCATGGAAGGCAAGATAAATGGTACAATATAATTTATAGAAAAATACGAAAGTTTTATTTCATTAAAATATGACATAATTAACGCCTATTTCCATCGATTCATAAAAATCATTACTGTCTGTATTATTCCCCACTCCATTTTCTTCGGGGGAACTGAATGCATCATCAGAATATAACTCTGTAGCAATGTTGATGAACTCGCTGGAATCGAGATCATCATCCATATTGGTATGCCTGTCTTTGATGTTGGCCCATGTATTGGTGGCAGTGGCAGGAACAGCAGCAGCATTGTTGCAGTGTTCTCCATTGGAATGTTTGCAAAGTCGAGTCCATGGCAATCCTGCCTTTTGACCACTTCGGTATGCTGTCTTGCAGTTTCCCTTACATCCACAAATCACCTGAAACATAGGCAAAGAAGGTAATCAATTGATTGTGTTTATTTAAGAGGTTACACCTAGTCTTGAAGCCGAAAAAAGCGTTCATTTGAGATTTTTTTTTAGCGAAACTATTCATTATATAAATTATCAGGGGTACAAATTGAAAATGCGGGTTTGATAACAGATGGCGTTACTAACGCTATACGCATCAGGCAGTACTGTGACTATGTTCATGTCAAAGCTACGTCTTATAGCTTTAATTTTCAGTATGTGTCAATTTGTCGCAGTGTCAAATTCATAGTTTTTTTGAGCTCTCAATATGTCGAGTTTCGTGCCAACAAAACAGCATTTGCGGGAAGTTTTAATTTACTTCTTTAATTTGAAGAAAAGTGCTGCTGAAGCACATCGATTGGTCTCCGAGGCTTATCCGAGTCATGTTCCATCGGTTTCAACGTGCGAGAGATGGTTTGTGCGGTTTAGAAGTGGTGATTTTGACGTTGAGGACAAAGAGCGGCCGGGCCAAGTGAAAAAGTTTGAGAATGCTGAATTGGAGGCAATACTCAATGAAGACTCGTGTCAAACTCAACAAGAGCTCGCAGATTCATTGGGAGTGACACAACAAGCCATTTCCCATCGTATAAAAGCCCTCGGAATGATCCAAAAGCAAGGACATTGGGTGCCGTATGAGCTGAAGCCGAGAGACGTCGAGCGCCGTTTTTTTGCATGCGAACTGCTGCTCGAACGGCAAAAACGGAAGGGTTTTTTGCATCGCATTGTCACTGGTGATGAAAAGTGGATCCATTACGATAACCCGAAGCGCAAAAAATCATATGGTTACCCCGGCCATGCATCATCATCGACGGCCAAACCAAATATTCACGGCGCCAAGCTCATGCTCTGTATTTGGTGGGACCAGCTGGGTGTGGTGTATTATGAGCTATTGAAATCGAACGAAACCATCACAGGAGCACTATACCGAACTCAATTGATGCGTTTGAGCCGCGCACTCAAAGAAAAACGGCCACAATACGAGCAAAGACACGACAAAGTAATTTTGCAACATGACAACGCTCGGCCACATGTTGCAGCGCCGGTCAAAACATACCTACAAACGCTGAAATGGGAAGTCTTACCCCACCCGCCGTATAGCCCAGATATTGCTCCTTCCGATTACCACCTTTTCCGATCGATGACACATGGCCTAGCTGACCAGCGCTTCCATTCTTACGAAGAAGCCCAAAAATGGGTCGATGACTGGATAGCAGCCAAGCCGGCCGAATTTTTTCGCGACGGTATCCGTAAATTGCCAGAAAGATGGGAAAAAGTTGTGGCTAGCGATAGACAATACTTTGAATAATTCATTTGTTACCATTTTTTCAGAATAAACGTTCAAAAATAGAAAAAAATCCCGCATTTTCAATTTGTACTCCTGATACATTATTATTTCATATCATTTTTTCAAACCTTTTTATACATATTTTTAAGTACAATCGTTACATTCTTTATGTAAACAAAATGGCGGCGTTGCACGCATTTTCCTACGACTTTCTTAAAAGAGCTTCACGGTGAACATCATATCTCGAGAACCACTAAATCAATTTTGATAAAATTTCATACATATCTTCTGCATTTATATAAGTAGTATAAACCCTTTATAGAAAGACAGACAGAGGCGTGGGCCCCTTGCGCCAAGGCGTGTCTTGACAAGCCCTCCCCCCATGCTGCTTTCTCATTGGTGGGTCCTTGGGTATGGAGGGGGCGTGTCTGCCTCCACCACCTCACCTCCGTTCCTGATTGGGCCCCCACAACTCCCACTACCCCTACGCCCATCCCTGATTGGTCCCCAGCAGTCCCCACCCGCGACCAGCTGTCCCAGTGTTCTGATTCGCAAAGTAAAGGGTGGTTCAATTTCAAGGGCCGATGTTGATTTTGAATAAAACACAAATTATTTAGGAAATTATTTTCAATTCTTTTTATTATGATAATATGGTATGGTTCAATTATGTATGGAACAAAATATCGGCCAAATGGCCGCCGCGACCTCGGCGGCACACCTCCATCCGATGGTCCAAATTTTCGATGACGCTTAGGCATAATTGAGGTTCTATGCCGTTAATGTGCCGAATTATCTCATCCTTTAGCTCTTGAATTGTTGCTGGCTTATCGACGTACACCTTTTCTTTCAAATAACCCCAAAGAAAGAAGTCCAACGGTGTCAAATCACATGATCTTGGCGGCCAATTGACATCGCCACCACGTGAGATAACACGGCCATTGAATTTGTCGCGCAAAAGAGCCATTGTTTCGTTAGCTGTGTGGCAAGTGGCACCGTCCTGTTGAAACCACATATCGCCCACATCCATATCTTCCAATTCGGGCCATAAAAAGTTCGTTATCATCTCACGATAGCGAACACTATTCACAGTAACTGCCTGACCGGCCTCATTTTGGAAAAAATACGGCCCGATGATGCCGCCAGCCCATAAACCGCACCAAACAGTCACTTGGTTTTTCGACAATCACTCTTGGATTATGATTCGCCCAAATGCGGCAATTCTGCTTCTTGACGAATCCACTGAGGTGAAAATGTGCCTCATCACTGAAGATGATTTTCTTCGAAAATTGATCATCCACTGTTGCCATTTCTTGCCACCATTCTGACCATTGACGACGTTTGGAATGGTCAAGAGGCTTTAGTTCTTAAGTCAATTGCACCTTATAAGCGTGTAAATGCAAGTCTTTATGCATAATGTTCATCAACGACGAGCGTGAGAGGTGCAATTGTTGGGCACGACGACGAGTTGAGGTGGACGGCTCTTCAGCCACACTATCGTGAACAGCAGCAATATTTTCTGCAGTACGAGCTGTACGAGCATGTACTGGTGTTTTAATATCTCCTACAGACCCGGTTTGCTCAAATTTTTGCACGATTTTTCCGATTGTACGCACATTTGGACGATTAAATTGACCGAAAAAATCACGAAGTGCACGATATGCATTTTGATTTGAACGCCCATTTTCATAATAAGCCTGAATAACTTTAACGCGTTGTTCAATTGTGTATCTTTCCATGGTTCAAATTGAGTTAGTCTGAAATTGAGAAATGTCAAATGAAATGCAGAAAAAAACTTGACGTTTAGGTGTGGTTCACATTCAACATCGGCCCTTACAATTTAACCACCCTTTACATCGAATGTTGGAAGCCGGTTGAGTAGAAAATGTATCGGCGATCGGTAAAGTAGATCGGTTGTCAACTGTCGGTATGTAGCCGACCATCGCTAGAGCAAATTTGGGACTTACGGAAGATAAGTAAATTGGGTCTTACGGTAAATAATATTGTGCACCCCATCAACCGGATAAACATGCCCGTCGTCGATAACCGAGGCCCCTCCATAGCTTTGTTGAAAAAATTTTTTTAGCGAACATAAATATATTTTCAAAAATTTTCCAATTGTTGATAATATTTATGGTGAACGAAAACGTTTGTTATTTTTCAGCTCGATAAAAACTGTTTTATTTTGACATTTTCGTATAAGAAATTGCAGTTACAGCGAAATGGTGGTGAACTGTTAATACGTGTTTTCATACCCGATTTGTTGTAATGTAATGAAATTTAATAGTGCTCCACTTTAGTCAGATTCCAGGGATCCTTGCAGCAGTCGATCACAAGTATGGAGGCAATTGCCTTCCCGACGCGTTTTTTTAGTCGATATGGTCCTTCGTATAGAGGCAGAAATTTGGCTGTAATTTTGCCCTGGGATTTGAGACATATAAGGCTCTCGCAAGTACCCAGTCGTTTATTTGGTGTTCTTGGAGCTTGTGTTTGTTATTGAATTTGGTCGTGCTTCGGTTTCGTGTCTTCTTCATGTTGTCTTTCGCCAGCATGATGAGATTATGATTTTGTTCCATGGTCTCGCGGGCGTGTCTCCTGAGTGTAGTTGGATTGGGGCGTATCCCGTCGTTTTGTGGTATGTATTGTTTATGCACTCTTCTACTTTTGGTATCACATCGCACCAGGCGTTGTGTTTATTCGGTAGGAGAGTCCTAAATAGTCGTGATAGTTCTCGATTGGTCCTTTCGACGGGATTCGCCTGTGGGTGTCTGATTGACGTCATGACTTTTCGTATACTGGCTTCTTCTAGTACCTCCTTCCATTTTTTCGCCGTGAATTGCGTTCCTGGATCTGATAGGATGGCCTGTGGTTTTCCGTATTTAGGGAAATAATCTTGTGTTAGTTTTTTCCATATGGCTTCCGTCGTGGCATTCTTTAGCGGATATATTTTCGTGAGCTTGGAGAATACGTTAATTACTGCTGGGATATATTTGTTGCCATATTTTGTTGCTGGTAAGGGTCCATAATAATCGAGTGATACTAGATCTCCTGGTCTTTCGGGTAGGATGTTTTGCATTTCTGCGAACATTCCCTGTGTGTAGATTTTATTTCGTTGGCATGAGTCGCAGTATTTTAGCTGCTTTCTGATGCAACGGTATAAGCATGGATAGTAGAAGTTCTCGCGAAGTATCAGGTAACATTTCCGGGCTCCTGCATGACCGTATATTTCGTGGCAGTTTTCTATGAGACTTCTTATGCCTTTCTCGGGGATAATGGCTCGCTGCCACTGCTTGATATGTAATACCTCGTTTATTACTGTGTAGTTTTTTATCTCTGTTCCATTTCTTATAGCAGTTTTTATTTTTGTACAGTACTCATCTTCATCCTGTAGTCTACCTAGGTTGGTGAGTATGGTTTTTAGTTCTTCGGTTACTTCGGTTGTAATTTTTGCGATTATTATCTCTCTATTGTTCTTTTTACTGTCGGGACGACTGAGGATATCTGCTACCGTGTTGCGTTTTCCTTCACAATGTTCGATCGCAGAATGGTAATCGTGGATTGCTAGTGACCATCTGGTGAACCGTGCGTGGGCCAGTTTACATTCTTTTAAGAAAGTTAATGCGGCATGGTCTGTGACGATTATTACGGTAGCGCCTAGTAAGTAGGTTCTGAATTTCTCTAGTGCCCAGACAATGGCTAAGAGTTCCTTTTCGGTTGTGTTGTAACCGATTTCAGCTCCCTTAAGGGTTCTACTGGCGAAGTACAGGACGGCTCCTACGGCAAAATCGCTGGCGTCTGTTTGTATGAAGAACGGCTGATTTTTGAGGGGGTAGTGTAACATTACACCCTCGCAAAATTTGTTTTTTATGTTTTTGAATGCTTCTGTTTCATTCTCTGCCCATTTCCACTTTTCATTTTTCCGGAGGAGGTGTAATAGTGGTACCGTTGACTCACCGGGCTCGCGAGTGAATTTGCTGTAGTAATTTACTAGCCCGAGGAATCCCCTGAGTTGTTTAATATTTTTGGGTGCCGGAAATTCCTTTATATCTTTATTTTTTTCTGGATCGGGACAGATACTTTGTGGTGTTAGTATGTGTGCGAGAAATTTTGCTTCGCGTCTAAAAATTGTGATTTTTCTAGGTTGAGTGTCAGACCATGGTTGCTGAATCGTTCTAGTAGCTCGTCGAGGTTGTTTATGTGTTCGTTGAATGTTTCTGAAGTACATAGTAAATCGTCAACGAAATTGATGACGTATCCTAGACCTTGTAGTACCTTCTCTAGACCTCTGACGAGGCTTGCCGTGCTAGTCCGTAATCCAAACGGTGTTACTTGGAATTCGTAGGAGCGTCCTCGATGCATAAATGCAGTGTATTTCCGAGAATCGGGGGTGAGTGGCACTTGCCAGAAACTTGATTTCAGATCTAGCGTGGTTATAAACCTGACACTTTTGCATTCCTGGAATAATTCATCCGGTGTTTGCATTCGTCCATTGTCTGGTTCAATGACTTCGTTTATCCTCCTAGCATCGAGACAGAGCTGGATTTCTCCGTTTTTCTTGTCTACTACCACGAGTGGGCTTGTGTAAGAGCTCGTGGATTTTTGAATGATTTCTTGCTTCGTTAGATTTTCAATTTCTATGTTCACCTTGTCTCGATATGCAATTTGTACCGGATAGTTCATTGCTTTAAAGGGTTCATGTTGCTTGACTTCTATTTTGTGCTCGTATGAGTTCAGTAGCCCAGGTCGTTTGAGGAATACGTTTCTATGTTTTTCTAGTAGTTCTCTGAAGATTCGTTTCTCGCTATCGTTTAGTCCTACCGTGTTTGATATTTTGAGGTCAATTTCTTGGTTCGTGACTGCATATTTTTGTTTGTCTTCCATAGTGACCCTGTGTATTTTTGATGAGTTTGTTTGCTTTGAGATATGTGGATTGTCGAATTTCATTTTTATTCTTTGAAGAGGTTTGGCCGGTAAGATGAACGATATTTCATATTTTTCGAGATCGATTTTGGTTTTGATTTTGACCACCGATTGTATTCCCAGAATACAATCGGTGGTTAACCTGGGGACTACGATGAGTGGATTATTCGTGCCGGTTTTTTCTAGGAGGATTTCGGCGAATATCTGTCGAGTTACTTTGACCGCTCGCCCGGAGGTTGCACCTCTTACGGATACTCCTGTCAGTGGTAGCATGGGGCATTTTTTGATGAGTTTTTCATAGTCCACCGTGAACTGCTCGGATATTGCACTAATTTCGCTACCCGTGTCGATTAATGCTCGAATGGATATGTTTCGAATGTATATCATGAGTATTGGGCATTTTGGCCTTGATCTCGCCGGTGGATTCTCGTCTTCTTTTATTAAGAATTCTCTGGTGTTTTCCCCGTATCCTAACGTCACCTCTGCAGTGTTTAGTTTTCGAGTGGTGACGGCTCCTCTTTTTCCGAGATTTCGTTATCATTTATGATTTCGAGTGGTTCGCTGCATTCTTCCTCGATGGTGGTGTTACGTACGTTTTTTGTGTCTTCACGGGGTTTATCTTGAGGTCGCCATGGGTATTTATTTTTTTCCCTTGTTTTGAAACGATTGTCTGTCTCGCCTCGCGGTGCTTGCATTTTTGCATTTTGAGTTGAGTTGGCGGGATTACTTCGGTTATAAAAAGGTGTTTGTTGCCCTTCGCGAGTGTTTACGAGGCCTCTATCATTTGTTCTATGAGGTGTGTTAGATTGGCTTGTGTTTGGTAGGTGGTATATTTCGCGCTTTGGTGGTTTGGTGCGATCTCTGTTGCCTGGTCCCTCCTCGTCGTAGGATGATAGCAGATCCAATAAGCGGGCGATTGTTTTTATTCCGAGAGTTTTTATGGTTGCTCGGACGTCGTCAGGAAAATGTCTTTTGATTTTCTGTACGATTTCCTCTTCTGTGAGTTTGGGTTTTAGATCGCGGGGGAGGCTTATGTAGTGGAGTGCGTATCCAATGCGAGTTTGTTTTCTCGTTTCGTCGTAGCACTCATAGTCGAGTTTTAATTTTATGGCGTTTTGTGTCTCCTCGTTCCAAAATTGGCGCTTGAATTCGTCCTCGAATTCTCCCCACTGTCTAATGGTATCTCTTGTGATGTTCCACCAACTTTTTGCGATGCCAGTCATGCATTGGTTTATTATTATTTTGAAATGGTAGCGAGGGACGTATACGTCTCGGTATGCTCGTAGATCGCATAGGAACTGCATTGGTTGTTTTTGAGTTTTCCCGTTGAACGTTGGTGCCTCGAGTCTTAAGTTGTTGTTTGATACCGTGGTGTTTGTGGGTCCCTGTGCTGTCGTATATTCGTATGAATTCCTCCTTGCTGCTCCTGCCCTTTCAGTCGTTAGTATGGGCGGTGGTGGGCATGGTGGGTCTAGGTTTTCTTGACTCACTTCCATGGTTGGTTCACGTTGGTTTCTGTTGGTGTTTACGAAGGTGGAATTCATTCGTGGAGGAGCCTCTCGGTTATTTGATATTCCGTTGACCTCGTCCTGTAACATTTCTATTGACTGGGTTACATAATTTTGTATGGATTCGATTTTCTTCGAGAGTTTCTGGTCCAATGCGCGGAAGCGTTGCTCTTGTATCGCGCTCTCCGATGCTTGTTTTTGCTACATTTCTTCAAGGATCGCCAGGAGCGACTGCATAGCTAGTTGCTGGACTGCCTCATGGGGTGCTGGGCTTATTGTCGGTGGAACCGGATATCCCGTGGAATTTGTTGTTACGTTGCGTATACTATAATTTTGTGCTGCTAGGGGGTGCACTTGTTGCCTTATTCCTTCATTGGATGCGTGTGTTCGCATACTCGTGGCGTTTGGAAAGGCCTCTGAGATGGGCGGTATATTTATAGGCGTGCTCCCTCGTAGCGCTTGGGACATTGCCAACGACTGTGCCATGGTTGGGATGATGGAATCGTCTATCCCTACTATTCTCGTTGTTGGAGTGTTGGTGGTGGGCGTTGGTAAGCCCTCCAACGTGGTTTCATTGCTTGGATCCATGCTTATTTGCGTAATCGTTTTTATTTATTTTGGAGAGATCTTCTTTCTTCCCTCTTCGCTCTTTTTCCTTCTTTCTTCGCTCTTCTCTCTTCGCTTTCCATGCAGCCCCACGTTGGGCGCCAATGAAACGTTTCGCGAATTTATGCACTCTATTTTTATCCCTTTTTCGCGCATCTTTTAAGCGGCTGAGAGAAATTGCGTAGTTTTTATTTTATTTCGAGCGAGATCCTTCCTAGATCGTAGGGAGAGGATGGGTTGCTCAAAACCGGTTCGTGCTCTGGGCTGGATGGGACGAGAAGTGTGTATTATTTTTATAGGTTTTGTAAGTGGTTGATTCCATTGTTATTTCTTTTTTGTTGTTTTTTTTTGTTGTGATACCTCAGTTTGGTTTTGTTGTTTCGCATATGTCCGTGGTAAACATGCGGCTTGTTACCCTTTCATCATAGGTCTTGATATGGGTAGGGTAGTTCTCTTATCTGCGTGGTGCTGAAGGCACTGATTGTTGGTTAGTTTTGTGAAGGGGATGAAAGGAAGTTCGTAGGACGATCTGGTCGTTCGTACGGTTTTTTAACTTTCACTTGCGTTGAAGTGTTATGTGAGGTTTTCCTTCATTACGTATGCGGACTTGCTTCCGGTATTCTGGGTTATTGACTCGATTATTACTAAACTGATTAGATATCACCTTTACGGAGCTTAACACTTAATTTATCTATTTTTGGGTCATCGCGTTGGCTAATACGCGATTTTCTAAGACTACGTATGTGGAATAATTCCAGGTTATTTCGGGTTCTGACTCTATTATTCGTAAAGTGATGAGATATCACCTTTACGGAGCTGAACACTCAATCGATCTAGCTGGGTTATCGCGTTTGCTTGTACGCGATTCTTATAATTACAGATGCGGATTTATTTCCGTCTAATTTCGGGGGGTGTCATGATTATTCGTATGGGGATGAGATATCCCCTATACGGAGCTTAACACTCAATTTATCTAATTTGGTTATCGCGTTTGCTTGTACGCGAGTCTTATAGTTACAGATGCGAATTTATTTCTGGTTAATCTCGTGCGAGCTCGATTGTTATTGGTGTACTGTGCGTCTCTACTTGATTTTACAAGGTGGGCCTAGTTGTTCTTACTGCCTGTGTTTAGTCCTCATACGGGGCGTTCCTTGGTACATTTGTTTGGACATACCGGTCAGCCTTGATCAATTATTGGACGTCGAGTGGGTAGCCTATTATTTTGATATGTTAGTGTTTTGGCCTAATCGTTCGTGTGATCTGTCTTTAGAGGCTCCGCCCTGCTGAGGTTTACGCAGTGAGCCTATAGTGGGATCGCGAGTGTCGTACTGTTAGATAGGGGGGGGGGGGGATTTACCTACCTATCTTACTCGCCTTTGTTATTGTTTGGGTCCCTAGCTATAGCTTGCTGTTCGCACTAGATACCGGGTTCGCAGCTATGACCAACTAGCTCTTCCTGTACCCCGGATACTGAGGCTTTTATTCACCCTTGTTTAAGCTACCTTATCGCGCCATTAAGGAGCTTACGATTCGGTCTCTTAATTTGGCATGATCAGCCGAGGTATCCGTACGTAACAGGTGGTAGTTGGTGCTGGCCCTGACGTGGTCCCACCCACGCAGGTACACCCTACGAACCTAGTGCGCGCGGTGCTGCAAGTCGGGATGCCACTCCCTTGACCTGTAGACACGCGTACTTCTCCACTCTTCAGAAGACATGTAGCCACGGCGCTATGCGTGGGGACACGTTAATGAGAGAGTGCCCTGACGCTGTGGTTGGGGGCGGCGAAGGCGCAATGCAGGGGAACCCCTTCCTCACAGAGTATCCTACTGAGTTCGTTTTCTCAACCGACGGCCAAGCGCAATGCAGGGGAATCAGTTGAGTAAAAGAACAATAATTTCTACCATGATAGATCCGAAACTGTTAGTAATTGTCGTAATCGGTTCGTTCGGTCAAACGACGACCAAGCGCAATGCAGGGGAATCGATTGCTCGAAAGAATACTGGTTTCTTTACATGCTGAATTTATAAGTAATGATTGAATTTAGGTGTGCTGTTAGGCAGCACTTCGTCGCGCAAGTGCTATTCGACAAGAGCCCCTAGGCTTGTCCGGTCGCGGTTTATATAGTTTAGTGGATGGACCCGGGGGGGAGGGGGTGTTTTGTGGTAGGTCACGTGATGTTTGTCGCACTTCAATCACTAGGTGAAGGAGGTGCAGGGTGGTGTGTCGGTGTACCGTTATATCTTATTTTTCTATATTTAGCCAGGCTTTGTCTTTACAGAGTTTGAACCGAGGTTCTAGTGAGGTTGAGTTTTTGTTGGTCTATGTTAAATTCCAACCCGCAGGAGGTTCAAACTTCTTTTGAGGGTTTTTTGTAGTTCGATTAATGTTTTTTACTAATTTTGTCATGTGTGGTTTTACTTATACTTGGTATGTTTTTTCCTGTCTAACTTCTGGTTCGAAATTTGCTGGAATTGATTAATGATTGCAAATTTGGTGTTTCATGATGCATTTATTAGATGTTCCTCCTTGATTTTTATGTAGTTCTTGCTTTCGTGTGTTCGTCCGTGTAGGGCTTGCCCTGAATTCAATTTGTTAATTGAGTTTTGTTATATTTTGGCTCGTTTTATGCTATTATTCTGTTGTTAATATTTTATCCTTGAGTGGGGGTATGTGGTCAGGCTTCATGTGAAGTCACCCTGTCGTTTTCTCTTGAGAATTTGTGGAATTTCAAGAGTTCCACTAATTTTTTTGTCGTTTCGCCGTACTGTGGCGTTCTTAGTGCGTTGCCGGCTATGTGGTATGGTTGGATGGAGGGTAGGGCCGACCGTGTACTCTCAATTTGGTAAGGCGTTTGTTGTTACGCGTGGTTCCGCCTGCTTCTAGTAGGGCGGGTGTTACTAGCACGTGGTACTGCTGTTTGTCTTGCCTTTCGTCTTGCTTGCTTCTTGTGAGCTGTGTTTGTTTTGATGGTAGTTTTTGAGTTGGGTGGGGCCTACTTCCGACGCCATGCTGTTTAGGGTCGGTACCCACGGTTGACCGTGTGATCACTTTCTAGTGATTTCTTTGTTTTCTCCATTAGTTGTAATCTGTGTTTGTTGGTGTAGGTTAGATGGTATTAAGGTTTTATCGTAGTAGCGGATGGGATCGCTGGGATGGCGTTCCGTTACAACACACACACACACACACACACACACACACACACACACACACACACACACACACACACACACACACACACACACACACACACACACACACACACACACACACACACACACACACACACACACACACACACACACACACACACACACACACACACACACACACACACACACACACACACACACACACACACACACACACACACACACACACACACACACACACACACACACACACACACACACACACACACACACAAAAAGTAACAAGTACAAAAACACTTGTGAAAAATTATCTACAAATTATATGCATGAACGACCACACATGCGCACACGCACGCACGCACGTACGCTAAATGTCAAATGTGACACAAGAAGCCGTCTTCATACGTTTGAAAGCCACGGGAAAGATCCAGAAGATGGGAAAATGGGTTCCACATGAACTGAATGAAAGGCAGATCATAGGTAACTCCAGGCGAACCATGGACATCGACTGCAAGGCCAAATCGCTATAGACGGAAGACAATGCTCTGTGTTTAGTGGGATCAGAAGGGTGTGATCTATTATGAGCTGCTAAAACCTGGCGAAACCGTTAATACTGAACGCTGCCGACAACAAATGATTTGAATCAAACTTTGCGTGAAAAACGACCAGAATACCAAAAAAGGCAACACTAATTGTAAGTGATTTTGCATCATGATAATGCACCATCACACACAGCAAAACTGGTGAAGGAAACGATTGAGGCGTTGAGTTGGGAAATACTTTCGCATGCGGCTTACTCACCAGACTTGGCTCCGTCCGATTACTACTTATTTGCATCGATGGGATACGCACTTGCTGAGCAGCGCTTTACTTCTTACGAAAATGTACCAAAATGGCTCGATGACTGGTTTGCCTCAAAAGTGCAACAGTTTTTTTAGCGTGGCATCCACAAATTGTCAGACAGGTGGGAAAAATGTTTAGCTAGCGATGGGCAATACTTCGAATAAAATATTTTTTTTTATTTTCATACAATAAACGTGTATTTTCTATACAAAAATTCCGGTTTCATATTTATAGACCTGGTAGGTGTAGGCTCGTGTAGTAACTCGGCATTGCTGATAAATTCGCATGGCATCTGGATCGTTCGCAGGAGTTTGGCAAAGTGAGATCGGCCGATGGGTTTCTCGCGTTTTCTAGCTCGCATAGCATAGTTAACAAAATCAACGATATTGGAATTTAAAATTCTTTTGCCGTCTGTAAAATCAACACCGTTATGATCCCATGTCATTTTTTTACTGACGGCGCTGCGATGCAAATTGCGAAGCAACGATATTGCTTTAGACTAAAATGTTTTTGGTACGCTATCGATAATTGGTGTGTCATTGAGTCGAGATTTAACTTTGTTCATTAAAACGTCGTCGATTTTATTCTCGTGGCTATCGAATATCGCTATTTTTCGTTTTGAGGAAATATTTGGTACTGTATTATCGTACTCGACCAAGTGAAGATAACGCTGTAGAACCTGCTGGTACGCTGTCCTTTTTCTCTCTCTCGCTCTTGTACGAGTGAGAGTTTAGAATTTCACTCAGCTCAGAGTCGAGGCGGCGACGGGTCTGTAGTAGTAGTAGTAGTAGTAGTAGTAGTAGTAGTAGTTTTTTTTTTTTTTTTTTTTTTTTGGTGGTGGGTGTTAAAATGCATTTACGCACACCAGCACATTGCTAGTAGTGTGGGGCTCGTCCCACCCACGGGACCCTACCCACTAAAAGCACCCACCGCGACTCCTAACCGAAGGCCCTGGAACCGCTTTCGCATTACTTCGGGACCCTCAGTTTTCTACGCTAAATTGCGCGTTTCGTCTTGATTTAAATGTCTCGCTACATCTATGCACCTTTACGTCTCCGGAGTGGTTACTGGCGGAGCGCCTCTCTCTCGTGCTCCTCGATCCTTTTACTGCGTAGCACGTCTTCAACATACTGTGCGACGGTCATCCACGTCGCTTCGTCCTGTAGCATCAGCGGCACTATTGCTTCTGGAGTCAAGATTAGTCCGACTTCGCTTGCTAGTGATTCTCTTGGTACCGACCACCGCGTACACTCGAAAAAGGTGTGGTAGGCATCGTCAACGCTGTCCGCGCAATAATCGCACAGTGGATTCGTTTTCCTTGTGTACTTGAACAGGTAGGCATTGAAGTGTCCATGCCCTGTCAGCAGCTGTGTGAGGTAAAAGTTCACTTCGCCGTGGTTTTTATGTACCCATGGGAACACTTCCGGTATGAGTCGATGGGTCCATCTTCCAACCGTCTCTCGCTCCCACGATATCTGCCATTCCTGAAGAGTTCGTGTTCGCTCTTCCGTATGAACGCTATTCCGGTTGCTTTCCCCTCTCCTTTCATACGTCCGCTTCCGTTCCCTCGCTAGTAGCACAATGGGGATTATGCTTGCCGCTACCATTATTGCGCTGCCGGAAACTGTACGGTATCCACAGGCCACGCGCAGTGCGCTGGATCTCTGCACACCGATCATTCTTTTCTGGTATTTCTCCACGTCGAGTGATTCTGCCCATATTTCCGCTCCATATAGCATAATCGAGTGGCAAACACTCATGAGCGTTCTTCGTTTGCTTGTCCTTGGTCCGTCAATATTGGGCGTAAGACGCGAGAGTGCTGATACGACTTTGGCTGCCTTGTCCGTTGTCCTCCGTATATGTTCGTAGTATGTTAGTTTTTTGTCGATTATTACCCCCAGGTATTTTACTGCAGGCTTGGCCTCGATGGTAGTCCCGTTGATATCCGCTGTGAAAGGCACCTCGAAATTTCTCCTCCGCGTCAGTACAACTATTTCCGTTTTATTTGTCGCCAGTTCGAGGCCGTGTTGTTGTAGCCAATCCCCGACCCGTTGGGCCATCTGCGCAACTCTCCGTTTTGCTTGCACTGCCGTCTTTGCAGTGACCACTGCAGCAATGTCATCAGCGAAGCCGATAAGTTTTGCCCCTTCAGGCATTTCAATTCGCAGAATTTCATCGTAATTGATGTTCCATAAATCTGGTCCTAGCACTGAGCCTTGCGCAACACCAGATGTGATTCTCCGGCTATGCTGACCTTCCGTCGTGTCGTACAGAAGTTCGCGTTCACGAAGGTAGTCATTCATCACTCTCATAATGTACGCTGGCATTCGTAATTCACCCAGGGCTGTGAGTATGTCAACCCATTTTGCCGAATTAAAGGCATTCCTGACGTCTAGGGTCACGAGGACACAGACACTTTTGGTCCTCTGAGACCCCTGCCAGGCCCGTTTTGCCACCTCGATGACTTCATGTATTGCCCCTATGGTCGATCTGCCTTTGCGGAAGCCATGTTGACTGTCCGCCAAGCCCCCGGCGGCATCGACAGCTCTGCGTACTCTGGTGCGCAGGAGCTTTTCATAGATCTTGCCCGCATTGTCGAGCATACATAACGGTCGGAAAGACGACGGCGTGACTGGTGGCCCTTTACCCTTATCGAGAAGGACCAGCCTTTGTTTTTTCCACTTTGTGCTAAAAATCCCCGCCTTCAGGCAGGCGTTGTACATATTTAGCAGTAGGAAAGGAAATTCCTCCGCAATGGCTTTGAAAATCTCGATAGGCACACCGTCGGGTCCTGGGGCCTTTCGATTCGCTAGGGTACTCATTACCGCGACAAGTTCGGGTACAGTAAAAGGAGGTATTTCTTCTTCGACCAGTATCTCTACGTGTTCTCTTTCCGAGTGCTCGGGGAAAAGAGTAGTTATGATTTCCTCCATTGTCGCGGGGTCCTTGGGGCTTACTGGCCCGCATACGCCTATCTTCTTCGTGACCACTTTGTATCCCAGCCCCCACGTATCTTCGTTGACCTCCGTGCACAACAGCCTCCAGCATCGGACTTTGCTTTTTTTGATAGCTTCCCTGAGGTTCTTCTTAGCGGCTTTATATAGGTTTAGAGCGGCTTGAGCGTTTTGAATTAGTCTGCGCCTCTGTGATTTCCGTCTGAGACAGAGACACTCTCTTCGCAGTTCCGCTATTTGCTCTGTCCACCAGTATACAGAAGCTCGGTGCTTGTTGCAGGCTCGTGCAGGCATCGATGCATCGCATGCTTTGACGATGAGCTGCATCGTACGGTTCACTAGCTCCTCGGCGTCATCTCTGTTGACCGTTGTCAGGTCACCTTCCTGAAGAAGTGCCTGACAATTGCGGAGTTTTGCGCTTAAGAGAGACCGATCCAGTTTTGCAGCATTCCACCCTTTTCGAACAGGTTTCTGCTTACTCGCGAATCCGTCCCTTCGGCCAGTTTTGATCCTTATGTACGGATGGTCGCTTCCCGTTAGTTCTTCCAGTACTGTCCACTCGGTTATTGCAGCCGTGGTTCTTGGAGTAGCCATAGTAACGTCTATAATCGAGCCACGAGTTCCTGCTCTTCGGAACGTCGTCGTTGTCCCTGAATTTAAAATCACGAGATCCATTCTCGCTGCCATCTCAACGAGGCCTTTGGCCCTGGTATTCGTCCATTGCATGCCCCAATCAATCGCCTTTGCGTTAAAGTCACCAGCAACAATCAGCTCTCCTTCCATGTCTACAATTGCGTCTTCTAGGCTGTTGAGTCTTTCCCAATATGTTCCGATTTGGATGTTTGGCGAGAAGTAGCAACTAACGAACGTGATGTCGGGCGTTTTAACCCAGACAAATCCCATACCAGTGCCGTAGTCGACGACTGGTAGCTTGCTTGGCTTACGCACCCAGATTGCAGCAGTACCGGAGGAGTCTTTATACCAGTTCTGTATTTCCCAATTGACGTGCTGTTCAGACAGAAGTAGTAGGTCTGCCTCGTGCTCAGAGGCGATTTGCTTCAAGAGCTCTTGCGCGAGCAGAGATCGTCCGAGGTTACCCTGCAGAATCACCGCCATCGCGTTTTAGTTGAGTTAGCTGCCGCTGAGAAAGCACTACACCTGCTGGATCCGGGTACATGGTCATTCAGAGTCCCGCTCCCCAGATCTTGGCACTGGAGACAACGTGGTTTATTCTGGCACGCGGAGGCTTTGTGCTCGGGATCGCCGCACCTCCAGCATAACGCGGTCCGATCAGCACCTTTACAGTCATTGGCACGGTGACCAAATCCATTGCATCTATAGCACCTGGTAGCTTGCTGGTTAAGTCTCACGCGACAGTTCACCCAGCCGATATTCACGTGCCCCGCACTGTGTAGTTTCCTTGCTGCTTGGGCCTCCATCTGGACATAAGCTACTCTATTTCCACGAAGGGTGTTCTTTTGTAGCCTTATGCTCATTTCGGCGCCGTTGTTGTCGGCGAGCACGGCGATTAGAGCAGTTTCTATGTCCGCTTCGTTGGTGGCAGCGTCAATGTCTCTAATTTGGATCTCCGTTCTTGGGATGAGTCTCTGGACCCTTCCTGTATTCCCAACGGCCGCTTGGAGTTCTTCACCAAACCTGATTCTGTTTCCAGTCACGGCACCCAGTTCAAGGAGAACGTCGCCAGCTCTCGTGTCCCTAATCGCCCTGACATGGACTCCACACTTTGAGGGATCTACTTTACTCTTAATCGCTTTCAGGACGTCAGCATATTTTCCCCCGTCAGCAAGTTTGATTCGAACGGCTTCTGGCAGCACCTTCGGAAACTTCCTGTTTTTTGGGGCCGCGGTTACTCCGGGTGTATCAGCTGTGCTAGCTGTTTGTCCCATACTATTTGCCTTAAGAGGCTTTCTGGGCGGTCGCCTTGTGACCGTGGTCCAGGTCTCTTCTTCGTCATTTTTCCTTTGCCTAATGTTCCGCGGTGCGTTAGACGCCTGTGGGCTTGGGGTTTCTTGGTCTGCCCGTTTCCGTTTATTTGCTGCCGTAGGATTTGAACGTGCTATTTTTGGTGTAGCGCGAGGTGACGTTTCCCTGCGAGTCTCTTTTATCCTGGTGACTGACAGCAGTGTTTTACGTTTGAGTCGCGTCTTTCCATACGGATCTGCTTCTTTCACTCTTTTGTAAGGCTTCTTCGCCGTAGTAGTAGTAGTAGTAGTAGTAGTAGTAGTAGTAGTAGTAGTTTCTTTTTTTTTTTTTTTTTTTTTTTTTGGGCAGGTGGAAATGCTTATTTATGCACGAAGTGTGGGACTCCTCCATTCCTTTGGAATGGTCCTACCCACTAAAACCACCTGCCCGCCTCCAACCCATGACCCCGGAACCGCTTACGCATTACTTCAGGACCATGTGTCTGCGCGTGTTCAGCGCTGCGCCTTTGTGTCTCATAACTATCCGACCGCGTTACCTTTGGTGTCAATGGCTTGTCGACTCACGTCGGAGTCGCCTCTCCGCCTCCCGTTCCTGGTCCTCTCGCTTTTTGGTGCGCAAGATCTTCTCGACGTACCTAGTGACCGCATTCCAGTTGTCTTGGGACCCGAGCATAAAGCCGACGATGTTGTCGGGTGTGGCAACCGATCCAATGATGTTGTTCAGCTCGTCCCGATTTGTGGCCCACCTACTGCACTTGAAAAATGTGTGCTCCACATCGTCAACTTCCACGTCATTGTAATCACACAGTGCACTACTTCTTCGGTTGCATCGGTGAAGGTATGCATTGAATAGCCCGTGACCCGTCAGAAATTGCGTGAGGAAGTAATCTACTTCCCCATGTTTCCTTTCGAACCACGGCACTATGTGATCGATCAGTCTTGCCGTCCATCGCCCTGTACTGGTCTGTTGCCAGCGATCCTCCCATTCTTGCAGAACTGCTGTTCTCTCAGTACGACGGACCCTTTCGCGGTCCACTTCGGCTCTTCTTTCGTATATCCTTTGTCTCTCCTTGGCAAGCAGATCAATCGGTATAACGCTCGCTACCATAAGAACTGCTGCCTCAGAAACCGTGCGGTACGCAGATGATATCCTCAGCGCTCCCCTTCGTTGAACCGATGCTACCTTTCCTTTTTTTTTGATAGAGTGTTTTATCCCCATCATGATACGCCGTTTACTGCTCCTTGGACCGGGCACGTTCGGCATAAGCCGACTGAGCATGGCCACTGTTGTTGCTGCATTATCCGCCGCCCTCTGTATATGCACCCAGTACGTGAGTTTCACGTCAAGCTGCATGCCCAAGTACTTGACGTGTCTGGCTGCGACAATGTCCGACCCACAAACTTCGGCATGGAACGGGTTCTCAAAATTTCTCCGCCTCGTGAGTACCACTATTTCCGTCTTGCTGGCTGCCAAAGCCAGACTGTGGTCTCGTAGCCAGTCACCCACTCTCCTCGAGACCTGGCTGACCCGTCTTCTTGCCTCCTCCTCATTCCTCGCACATACAGTGGCGGTGATGTCGTCAGCAAATCCGACCAGTTTGGTGCCTTCCGGCGGTTCAATGTTCAGTATACCGTCGTAGACCGCATTCCATAGATCCGGACCCAGAGCGGATCCTTGGGCAACTCCTGCAGTTAGGGTTTTGCTTCGGGGGCCCTCTGTAGTGTCATAGAGGAGCTTCCTATTATCTAGGTAGTCCTCTATGACGTTTAGCAGATATCTCGGTACCCCGAATCTATCTCTCAGTGCCACCACGATGTCGGCCCACCTGATCGAGTTGAAGGCGTTCCTGACATCGAGCGTGAGCAGTACACAAACGCTACGCGTTCTGTGGTTTCCCGCCCACGCTCTGTTCGCCACTTTAACTACTTCCTCGATAGCCCCCACGGTAGACCTTTTCTCTCGGAAGCCGTGCTGGGAGTCGGAGAGTCCTCCCGCCCGATCGATGGCCGCTCGGAGTCTGCCACGTATCAGCTTCTCGAGTGTCTTACCCGCTGTGTCGAGCATACACAGCGGGCGGTACGACGAGCTGGTGGTAGGTGGTTTTTTTCCTTTGTCCAATAGCACGAGGCGCTGCCTTTTCCATCTGACGCTGAAGGTTCCCGCTTTGAGGCACGCATTAAACATATTTAATAGCAGGAACGGGTGTTTTCCGGCTACCGCCCTTATAACCTCGTTTGGTACGAGATCAGGGCCTGGCGTCTTTCTGTTCCCTAGAGTCTTCACCACCTTGCTCAGTTCTTCGAGTGTGAAAAGTGGAATGCCCTCTGGTGTAATGATTTCCCCCCTTTCACGTGGCTGATGCTCTGGGAACAGAGCACTGACGATCTCGTCCATAGTTTGTGGGTCCTTTGGTCCTTCTGGTCCTAGCCGTCCAAGCTTGCGCGTCACTATCTGGTAGCCTCGCCCCCAGACGTCGGCGTCGACCTCCATACATAGCTCTTTCCAGCACGCGGATTTCCTGCGTTTAACCGCGATCGTCAGCTCCTTTTTTGCGGCCTTATATGTAGCGTTGTCAGTTTCCCTTACAGCGTCATTCCTCCTTCGTGCCCTTTGGGCCTTGCGTCTTGCTTTAAAGCACTTTCTCCGAAGTTCTGCAATTCCGTCGGTCCACCAGTACGCTGGGTTCCCGCGCCGCCTACATTGCTTCCTCGGCATTGCAGCCGCGCATCCCTTCTCGATGAGTTTCATCGTTCGTGCGACGAGATCTTCGGCTTCTTGTCTGCTAGTCGGGGCATCTGCAGCTTCTATGAGCAGGGAGGACTCCCGAGATAGGGTGCTGAGAAGCGCTTCAACGTCGAGCCTTGCCACGTTCCAGCCTCTGTTGCCCAGCTGCCGTTGCTCGGCTGTGGTCGGCTTGCGAGCGTGATATCGATGATCGTTCCTCGGTAGCCACATCTCCTGAACGTGGTCGTGTTCCCTTGATTTAAAACCGTCAGGTCAAGTCTGGATATCATCTCAGCCATCTCATTCCCCCGCGTATCAGACCGGTCCATGCCCCATTCGTGGGACTTGGCGTTGAAGTCGCCGGCGACTAAAAACTCCCCCCCGATAGTAGTAGTAGTAGTAGTAGTAGTAGTAGTAGTAGTAGTAGTAGTAGTAGTAGTAGTAGTAGTAGTAGTAGTAGTAGTAGTAGTAGTAGTAGTAGTAGTAGTAGTAGTAGTAGTAGTAGTAGTAGTAGTAGTAGTAGTAGTAGTAGTAGTAGTAGTAGTAGTAGTAGTAGTAGTAGTAGTAGTAGTAGTAGTAGTAGTAGTAGTAGTAGTAGTAGTAGTAGTAGTAGTAGTAGTAGTAGTAGTAGTAGTAGTAGTAGTAGTAGTAGTAGTAGTAGTAGTAGTAGTAGTAGTAGTAGTAGTAGTAGTAGTAGTAGTAGTAGTAGTAGTAGTAGTAGTAGTAGTAGTAGTAGTAGTAGTAGTAGTAGTAGTAGTAGTAGTAGTAGTAGTAGTAGTAGTAGTAGTAGTAGTAGTAGTAGTAGTAGTAGTAGTAGTAGTAGTAGTAGTAGTAGTAGTAGTAGTAGTAGTAGTAGTAGTAGTAGTAGTAGTAGTAGTAGTAGTAGTAGTAGTAGTAGTAGTAGTAGTAGTAGTAGTAGTAGTAGTAGTAGTAGTAGTAGTAGTAGTAGTAGTAGTAGTAGTAGTAGTAGTAGTAGTAGTAGTAGTAGTAGTAGTAGTAGTAGTAGTAGTAGTAGTAGTAGTAGTAGTAGTAGTAGTAGTAGTAGTAGTAGTAGTAGTAGTAGTAGTAGTAGTAGTAGTAGTAGTAGTAGTAGTAGTAGTAGTAGTAGTAGTAGTAGTAGTAGTAGTAGTAGTAGTAGTAGTAGTAGTAGTAGTAGTAGTAGTAGTAGTAGTAGTAGTAGTAGTAGTAGTAGTAGTAGTAGTAGTAGTAGTAGTAGTAGTAGTAGTAGTAGTAGTAGTAGTAGTAGTAGTAGTAGTAGTAGTAGTAGTAGTAGTAGTAGTAGTAGTAGTAGTAGTAGTAGTAGTAGTAGTAGTAGTAGTAGTAGTAGTAGTAGTAGTAGTAGTAGTAGTAGTAGTAGTAGTAGTAGTAGTAGTAGTAGTAGTAGTAGTAGTAGTAGTAGTAGTAGTAGTAGTAGTAGTAGTAGTAGTAGTAGTAGTAGTAGTAGTAGTAGTAGTAGTAGTAGTAGTAGTAGTAGTAGTAGTAGTAGTAGTAGTAGTAGTAGTAGTAGTAGTAGTAGTAGTAGTAGTAGTAGTAGTAGTAGTAGTAGTAGTAGTAGTAGTAGTAGTAGTAGTAGTAGTAGTAGTAGTAGTAGTAGTAGTAGTAGTAGTAGTAGTAGTAGTAGTAGTAGTAGTAGTAGTAGTAGTAGTAGTAGTAGTAGTAGTAGTAGTAGTAGTAGTAGTAGTAGTAGTAGTAGTAGTAGTAGTAGTAGTAGTAGTAGTAGTAGTAGTAGTAGTAGTAGTAGTAGTAGTAGTAGTAGTAGTAGTAGTAGTAGTAGTAGTAGTAGTAGTAGTAGTAGTAGTAGTAGTAGTAGTAGTAGTAGTAGTAGTAGTAGTAGTAGTAGTAGTAGTAGTAGTAGTAGTAGTAGTAGTAGTAGTAGTAGTAGTAGTAGTAGTAGTAGTAGTAGTAGTAGTAGTAGTAGTAGTAGTAGTAGTAGTAGTAGTAGTAGTAGTAGTAGTAGTAGTAGTAGTAGTAGTAGTAGTAGTAGTAGTAGTAGTAGTAGTAGTAGTAGTAGTAGTAGTAGTAGTAGTAGTAGTAGTAGTAGTAGTAGTAGTAGTAGTAGTAGTAGTAGTAGTAGTAGTAGTAGTAGTAGTAGTAGTAGTAGTAGTAGTAGTAGTAGTAGTAGTAGTAGTAGTAGTAGTAGTAGTAGTAGTAGTAGTAGTAGTAGTAGTAGTAGTAGTAGTAGTAGTAGTAGTAGTAGTAGTAGTAGTAGTAGTAGTAGTAGTAGTAGTAGTAGTAGTAGTAGTAGTAGTAGTAGTAGTAGTAGTAGTAGTAGTAGTAGTAGTAGTAGTAGTAGTAGTAGTAGTAGTAGTAGTAGTAGTAGTAGTAGTAGTAGTAGTAGTAGTAGTAGTAGTAGTAGTAGTAGTAGTAGTAGTAGTAGTAGTAGTAGTAGTAGTAGTAGTAGTAGTAGTAGTAGTAGTAGTAGTAGTAGTAGTAGTAGTAGTAGTAGTAGTAGTAGTAGTAGTAGTAGTAGTAGTAGTAGTAGTAGTAGTAGTAGTAGTAGTAGTAGTAGTAGTAGTAGTAGTAGTAGTAGTAGTAGTAGTAGTAGTAGTAGTAGTAGTAGTAGTAGTAGTAGTAGTAGTAGTAGTAGTAGTAGTAGTAGTAGTAGTAGTAGTAGTAGTAGTAGTAGTAGTAGTAGTAGTAGTAGTAGTAGTAGTAGTAGTAGTAGTAGTAGTAGTAGTAGTAGTAGTAGTAGTAGTAGTAGTAGTAGTAGTAGTAGTAGTAGTAGTAGTAGTAGTAGTAGTAGTAGTAGTAGTAGTAGTAGTAGTAGTAGTAGTAGTAGTAGTAGTAGTAGTAGTAGTAGTAGTAGTAGTAGTAGTAGTAGTAGTAGTAGTAGCAGTAGTAGTAGTAGTAGTAGTAGTAGTAGTAGTAGTAGTAGTAGTAGTAGTAGTAGTAGTAGTAGTAGTAGTAGTAGTAGTAGTAGTAGTAGTAGTAGTAGTAGTAGTAGTAGTAGTAGTAGTAGTAGTAGTAGTAGTAGTAGTAGTAGTAGTAGTAGTAGTAGTAGTAGTAGTAGTAGTAGTAGTAGTAGCAGTAGCAGTAGCAGTAGCAGTAGCAGTAGCAGTAGCAGTAGCAGTAGCAGTAGCAGTAGCAGTAGCAGTAGCAGTAGCAGTAGCAGTAGCAGTAGCAGTAGCAGTAGCAGTAGTAGTAGTAGTAGTAGTAGTAGTAGTAGTAGTAGTAGTAGTAGTAGTAGTAGTAGTAGTAGTAGTAGTAGTAGTAGTAGTAGTAGTAGTAGTAGTAGTAGTAGTAGTAGTAGTAGTAGTAGTAGTAGTAGTAGTAGTAGTAGTAGTAGTAGTAGTAGTAGTAGTAGTAGTAGTAGTAGTAGTAGTAGTAGTAGTAGTAGTAGTAGTAGTAGTAGTAGTAGTAGTAGTAGTAGTAGTAGTAGTAGTAGTAGTAGTAGTAGTAGTAGTAGTAGTAGTAGTAGTAGTAGTAGTAGTAGTAGTAGTAGTAGTAGTAGTAGTAGTAGTAGTAGTAGTAGTAGTAGTTTTTTTTTTTTTTTTTTTTTTTTTTTTTTTTTTTTTTTTTGGGCAGGTGGAAATGCTTATTTATGCACGAAGTGTGGGACTCCTCCATTCCTCTTGTAATGGTCCTACCCACTAAAACCACCTGCCCGTCTCCAACACATGACCCCGGAACCGCTTCCGCATTACTTCAGGACCATGTGTCTGCGCGTGTTCAGCGCTGCGCCTTTGTGTCTCATAACTATCCGACCGCGTTACCTTTGGTGTCAATGGCTTGTCGACTCACGTCGGAGTCGCCTCTCCGCCTCCCGTTCCTGGTCCTCTCGCTTTTTGGTGCGCAAGATCTTCTCGACGTACCTAGTGGCCGCATCCCAGTTGTCTTGGGACCCGAGCATAAAGCCGACGATGTTCTCGGGTGTGGCAACAGATCCAATGATGTTGTTGAGCTCGTCCCGATTTGTGGCCCACCTACTGCACTTGAAAAATGTGTGCTCCACATCGTCAACTTCCCCGTCATTGTAATCACACCGTGCGCTACTTCTTCGGTTGCATCGGTGAAGGTATGCATTGAATAGCCCGTGACCCGTCAGAAATTGCGTGAGGAAGTAGTCTACTTCCCCATGTTTCCTTTCGAACCACGGCACTATGTGATCGATCAGTTTTGCCGTCCATCGCCCTGTACTGGTTTGTTGCCAGCGATCCTCCCATTCTTGCAGAACTGCTGTTCTCTCAGTACGACGGACCCTTTCGCGGTCCACTTCGGCTCTTCTTTCGTATATCCTTTGTCTCTCCTTGGCAAGCAGATCAATCGGTATAACGCTCGCTACCATAAGAACTGCTGCCTCAGAAACCGTGCGGTACGCAGATGATATCCTCAGCGCTCCCCTTCGTTGAACCGATGCTACCTTTTTCCGATATTTTTCGGTGACTAGTGCGCCAGCCCAGACTTCAGCTCCGTAGAGCATGATAGAGTGTATTATCCCCATCATGATACGCCGTTTACTGCTCCTTGGACCGGGCACGTTCGGCATAAGCCGACTGAGCATGGCCACTGTTGTTGCTGCTTTATCCGCCGCCCTCTGTATATGCACCCAGTACGTGAGTTTCACGTCAAGCTGCATGCCCAAGTACTTGACGTGTCTGGCTGCGACAATGTCCGACCCACAAACTTCGGCATGGAACGGGTTCTCAAAATTTCTCCGTCTCGTGAGTACCACCATTTCCGTCTTGCTGGCTGCCAAAGCCAGACTGTGGTCTCGTAGCCAGTCACCCACTCTCCTCGAGACCTGGCTGACCCGTCTTCTTGCCTCCTCCTCATTCCTCGCACATACAGTGGCGGCGATGTCGTCAGCAAATCCGACCAGTTTGGTGCCTTCCGGCGGTTCAATGTTCAGTATACCGTCGTAGACCGCATTCCATAGATCCGGACCGAGAGCGGATCCTTGGGCAACTCCTGCAGTTAGGGTTTTGCTTCGGGGGCCCTCTGTAGTATCATAGAGGAGCTTCCTATTATCTAGGTAGTCCTCTATGACGTTTAGCAGATATCTCGGTACCCCGAATCTATCTCTCAGTGCCACCACGATGTCGGCCCACCTGATCGAGTTGAAGGCGTTCCTGACATCGAGCGTGAGCAGTACACAAACGCTACGCGTTCTGTGGTTTCCCGCCCACGCTCTGTTCGCCACTTTAACTACTTCCTCTATAGCCCCCACGGTAGACCTTTTCTCTCGGAAGCCGTGCTGGGAGTCGGAGAGTCCTCCCGCCCGATCGATGGCCGCTCGGAGTCTGCCACGTATCAGCTTCTCGAGTGTCTTACCCGCTGTGTCGAGCATACACAGCGGGCGGTACGACGAGCTGGTGATAGGTGGTCCTTTTCCTTTGTCCAATAGCACGAGGCGCTGCCTTTTCCATCTGACGCTGAAGGTTCCCGCTTTGAGGCACGCATTAAACATATTTAATAGCAGGAACGGGTGTTTTCCGGCTACCGCCCTTATAACCTCGTTTGGTACGAGATCAGGGCCTGGCGCCTTTCTGTTCCCTAGAGTCTTCACCACCTTGCTCAGTTCTTCGAGTGTGAAAAGTGGAATGCCCTCTGGTGTAATGGTTTCCCCCCTTTCACGTGGCTGATGCTCTGGGAACAGAGCACTGACGATCTCGTCCATAGTTTGTGGGTCCTTCGGTCCTTCTGGTCCTAGCCGTCCAAGCTTGCGCGTCACTATCTGGTAGCCTCGCCCCCAGACGTCGGCGTCGACCTCCATACATAGCTCTTTCCAGCACGCGGATTTCCTGCGTTTAACCGCGATCGTCAGCTCCTTTTTTGCGGCCTTATATGTAGCGTTGTCAGTTTCCCTTCCGGCGTCATTCCTCCTTCGTGCCCTTTGGGCCTTGCGTCTTGCTTTAAAGCACTTTCTCCGAAGTTCTGCAATTCCGTCGGTCCACCAGTACGCTGGGTTCCCGCGCCGCCTACATTGCTTCCTCGGCATTGCAGCCGCGCATCCCTTCTCGATGAGTTTCATCGTTCGTGCGACGAGATCTTCGGCTTCTTGTCTGCTAGTCGGGGCATCTGCAGCTTCTATGAGCAGAGAGGACTCCCGAGATAGGGTGCTGAGAAGCGCTTCAACGTCGAGCCTTGCCACGTTCCAGCCTCTGTTGCCCAGCTGTCGTTGCTCGGCTGTGGTCGGCCTAGCCGCGGGGCTAATAATATAGCTGATTTGTTGATGGTCACTAGCTGTGAAGTCTTCCAGAACCTGCCATCGGGCAACGCGCGTTGCTACGTTTGGGCTTGCGAGCGTGATATCGATGATCGTTCCGCGATAGCCACATCTCCTGAACGTGGTCGTGTTCCCTTGATTTAAAACCGTCAGGTCAAGTCTGGATATCATCTCAGCCATCTCATTCCCCCGCGTATCAGACCGGTCCATGCCCCATTCGTGGGACTTGGCGTTGAAGTCGCCGGCGACTAAAAACTCCCCCCCGATAGTCCGGCAGGAATCTTCTATGGCCGCAAGCTTTCGTCGGAAGGTGGCGATACCCTCATTCGGAGAGAGGTAGCAGCTCACGTAGGTCACTTCGTTGCTGGTAATCCATATGTGGCCCTCCCCTCTTCCCAGATTCGCCACAGGGAAAGCGTTTGGGTCTCTTACCCATATAGCCGCGGTGTTGGACTCGTCTGAGAACCATCCTCGTGCTTCTGGAACGCTGTATTGCTCTGAGATGATCGCCAGGCCAACGTTTCTCTCAAATGCCTGCTGAGTCAGTAGATTCTGAGCCAGCTTGCAGCGGCTCAGGTTTCCCTGCAATATCACCGCCATCGCGAACCGGTGTTCTTGCTGCGGGCGGCCTCCTGGTACACCTTGCATCGGTTTGTGCCCGGGACGTGGTCCACACTGCACTTGTCTGTCCTTTCTGCGCAGAGGTAACAGCGAGGACTGCTTTCGCATTGCGCTGCCTTGTGGCCTTCCACCCCGCATTTCCAGCACATCTTCCCGCGGTCAACCGATTTGCATTTCACAGCCTGGTGTCCAAAGCCATGGCACCGGTAGCAGCGATTAATCCTTAGGTGCTGTCGGACGCGACAGTTGACCCATCCAATTTTAATGCGGCCAGCCTTCACCATTTTTGCCGCAGCCGTGGCAGCCATTTCGACGAAGGCGATTCGGCTCCCTCGTAGGGACGTTTTCGATAGATTTATCTTCAAGCCGCTTCCTGCATCCCCATCCAGGGCGCTTTCGACGGCCTCATTTATGTCCTCCATTTCCACAGCTGCGTCTAGGTCGCGGATCTCGATGCTCGCTCTGGGAGCAAGCTGGCACACGTCACCCTCTTCGCCGACAGCAGCCTGGAGCGCGTTCCCGAAAGCATTTTTATTTCCGCCAGTAGAGCCCAGTTCCACAAGGACATTGCCACTGCTCGTCTCCCTGATGGCCTTAATCGTGACGCCTAGCTCGTCCGGTTTGACCTTTTTACGGACAGCCTTAAGAACTTCCGCGTAGTTTTTGCCCTTAGCTGGTCGGATTAACATAGCGTCCGGGCGTACTCTCGGTAGCTTCGGCCTCGTGACGGCCTTAGTATCGCTGCGTCCACTGCCTTTTTCATCAGCGTCGTCATTACGGGGAGGCTTCAGGGTTTCGGTGCGGCGATTTCCCACCTTAATCCAGCCTTCTTCGATCTCCTTCGGCTTCTTCGACTTCGGTTTAAGAGCAGCTTGCCCATCAGGGCTCGGTGTCGCCTCGGCCTGCCGCTTTCTTTTTGGAGTCGGGTTACCATCAGCGCTTGCTCCCGATGGCGGCACGGGTTTCTTCACTTTCTTCTGTTCATCCTGCTTTTGGGTAGTCACTAGAGCACGCGTAGACTCCCGTGCTCGCTTCCATCCTTTCCGGCTTCGACTTGCCAGATCAATGAGATCTTCTGCCCTTTCCAGGCCTTCTGTAACAGTCTTCTGCATGTTTTTGAACTTCTTGCAGAAGGACCTCATCGACTGAATCGTTTCTAAGAGGGTGCTGAGGTGCTTCTCTTCTTCCTCCTCGTACTCATGGCCGCTGGCCCGGGAGAGAGCTGTGCACTCCCGAGAGGACTCTACGCGCGCCCGAGCGACCGCGGCGGCGCCGGGTTTGACCGATGTCTCACGCCTGGGTGTTTCCTTCTCCGTACGCAGCTCCTTCGTTGCGACTATCGGGGCCTCGCTTCGCACTTCCGAACATGCAGATGTCCTCGTGCTCAAGCTTGCTACCTCCGCTAGACCATTCTCTTTTGCCTCTTGGAAGGAACCAATCCTCTTTCGTGACGGCTCCACCATGTTTTCCGGAGGCGTGCGAGGAGTTCGGCTTCCACCAGCAAACGGATTTACGTAGCTTCCACTCGGCGTCTTCGCGGTTTCGATACGAGTTTGGTCCATTTTTTTGGCGCGTCCTGTGCTCGCGCTTGCCTCCAGGGCACTTTCCATCTCCATGTTTTTTTTGACGCGTGATTGGCCCTCCCCAGAATCCGTAGGGCCAGTGCCGGCCACCGGGGCTTTCACCCGATAGGAACCAGCAGTGAGATTTCCCTTGTTAGGGCTGCTCACCTGGGGTATGTTGTTTTTTTCACACTGAATGTCCATTATTCATCGTTGCTACTGGTTTTGGTCCGCCCCAGGTATTTATGTTTTATTTCCCTGATACCTGCCATATCTGACAGGCTCTCCCCTATCCGCCACCTGGGGAGGCGCCCAATGGGGGACCAGCAACCCCACATGGGCCCACAGTAGTAGTAGTAGTAGTAGTAGTAGTAGTAGTAGTAGTAGTAGTAGTAGTAGTAGTAGTAGTAGTAGTAGTAGTAGTAGTAGTAGTAGTAGTAGTAGTAGTAGTAGTAGTAGTAGTAGTAGTAGTAGTAGTAGTAGTAGTAGTAGTAGTAGTAGTAGTAGTAGTAGTAGTAGTAGTAGTAGTAGTAGTAGTAGTAGTAGTAGTAGTAGTAGTAGTAGTAGTAGTAGTAGTAGTAGTAGTAGTAGTAGTAGTAGTAGTAGTAGTAGTAGTAGTAGTAGTAGTAGTAGTAGTAGTAGTAGTAGTAGTAGTAGTAGTAGTAGTAGTAGTAGTAGTAGTAGTAGTAGTAGTAGTAGTAGTAGTAGTAGTAGTAGTAGTAGTAGTAGTAGTAGTAGTAGTAGTAGTAGTAGTAGTAGTAGTAGTAGTAGTAGTAGTAGTAGTAGTAGTAGTAGTAGTAGTAGTAGTAGTAGTAGTAGTAGTAGTAGTAGTAGTAGTAGTAGTAGTAGTAGTAGTAGTAGTAGTAGTAGTAGTAGTAGTAGTAGTAGTAGTAGTAGTAGTAGTAGTAGTAGTAGTAGTAGTAGTAGTAGTAGTAGTAGTAGTAGTAGTAGTAGTAGTAGTAGTAGTAGTAGTAGTAGTAGTAGTAGTAGTAGTAGTAGTAGTAGTAGTAGTAGTAGTAGTAGTAGTAGTAGTAGTAGTAGTAGTAGTAGTAGTAGTAGTAGTAGTAGTAGTAGTAGTAGTAGTAGTAGTAGTAGTAGTAGTAGTAGTAGTAGTAGTAGTAGTAGTAGTAGTAGTAGTAGTAGTAGTAGTAGTAGTAGTAGTAGTAGTAGTAGTAGTAGTAGTAGTAGTAGTAGTAGTAGTAGTAGTAGTAGTAGTAGTAGTAGTAGTAGTAGTAGTAGTAGTAGTAGTAGTAGTAGTAGTAGTAGTAGTAGTAGTAGTAGTAGTAGTAGTAGTAGTAGTAGTAGTAGTAGTAGTAGTAGTAGTAGTAGTAGTAGTAGTAGTAGTAGTAGTAGTAGTAGTAGTAGTAGTAGTAGTAGTAGTAGTAGTAGTAGTAGTAGTAGTAGTAGTAGTAGTAGTAGTAGTAGTAGTAGTAGTAGTAGTAGTAGTAGTAGTAGTAGTAGTAGTAGTAGTAGTAGTAGTAGTAGTAGTAGTAGTAGTAGTAGTAGTAGTAGTAGTAGTAGTAGTAGTAGTAGTAGTAGTAGTAGTAGTAGTAGTAGTAGTAGTAGTAGTAGTAGTAGTAGTAGTAGTAGTAGTAGTAGTAGTAGTAGTAGTAGTAGTAGTAGTAGTAGTAGTAGTAGTAGTAGTAGTAGTAGTAGTAGTAGTAGTAGTAGTAGTAGTAGTAGTAGTAGTAGTAGTAGTAGTAGTAGTAGTAGTAGTAGTAGTAGTAGTAGTAGTAGTAGTAGTAGTAGTAGTAGTAGTAGTAGTAGTAGTAGTAGTAGTAGTAGTAGTAGTAGTAGTAGTAGTAGTAGTAGTAGTAGTAGTAGTAGTAGTAGTAGTAGTAGTAGTAGTAGTAGTAGTAGTAGTAGTAGTAGTAGTAGTAGTAGTAGTAGTAGTAGTAGTAGTAGTAGTAGTAGTAGTAGTAGTAGTAGTAGTAGTAGTAGTAGTAGTAGTAGTAGTAGTAGTAGTAGTAGTAGTAGTAGTAGTAGTAGTTGTAGTAGTAGTAGTAGTAGTAGTAGTAGTAGTAGTAGTAGTAGTTGTAGTAGTAGTAGTAGTAGTAGTAGTAGTAGTAGTAGTAGTAGTAGTAGTAGTAAGTGTTCATTGTCAATTCCTTACAATTATCGATATCCGGATAGTTTATCATAAACTTTTAAAGATACAAATATAACTACAAATATGTGTATCGTGGATGTGATTTTTGTAGCTGGTTTTCATTATACATTCTCTCCATGATTTCGTATGTCATGTGACCGGAACATTTGTCCCTAGGTTTGGTGTGTGGTAATCGTTTTATGCATCGTGGTTCTATATATTCTAATTCTTTATTATTTATGTTTTCTGACGTAAAATTCTCCCATTATCTTCTACCTTTCACAAAGCCATCTTTACGCGGAAGTGTTTTGATTGATTATGGCTTCCTCGTAGAGAAAGCTTCGTGAAAGGTGAAAAACAATGAAGAAAGAATGTGATAGTTCCTACTTGGGTGCTTGTTTAAATACTGCGTATTCCAGTCTGTATGCTTAAAGTGTGTAAAAGTTAGAGAATGAACAATGTTTTTCATTAATTTTATAAACATTTTTACATCTATACAAACTGAATACCAATAGACTTCCATAGTTTATAGATAGTAATAGAGTTCCATAGTTTATAATTTACGTGAGCAGGGTACTTACGTCGTTTTCTACTTTTTAAAAATAATCAAACTCTCATGTAGTTTTAATGACAGCGTCAATTTTAATTAATTTCATCATTACAGCCGGGTTAATCTGCTACACTTTTTGTAGAGTTATATCTACAAGTAATCTATAGTACTTGACGAGTACTTTACGGTAGCATAAATTTGTAGAACAAAAAACGACGATTTACTCTTTATACAATATACTGCATCAAAGTCGTGCCGTTATTACATAATGGTTTACATATTCGTATGTGGCTGTGTAAGATTATGCGATTATATGTGTTGTGAGCGTTAACCCATCGACTGGAGTCCTTTAGCCCGTTTTTATATTATATGAATAAGCTTTTGAGTACATTTACAAAACCGTATTGTCGATGATTATAGAATGTATTTTCGTACGCTATTGTATGATTTTTAGTTAAACATGGCACTGATACCGTTAAAAGTTGTCAACTGTCCATGTGGGTAAAGTTTTGAAATGCGAAAGTGATGAAACATGTCTTTCTAACTGCTTTGATCCATCTAGCCCCTGACTCGGAAAGCCTCCAATTTCCCCCAGTCTACGCTTCGCTTTTAGAAACAACGTGTATCAGTATATATGTGCAAGTATAGGAGACTGTAGTCACTGGTTTGTGTAGAGGGGATTGTTGGAAGAAGACGAGAAAGAAAAGAAAAGAGAAGCAGTTGAACGCATTCACTTCAAAGCGAATCTGTTTTGTGTTCCGCGTGTATGATAAACGCTGTTGTATCGTTGATCACCGTACACTGATTGGCCCGTAAAAGTTATGAAAATACAAAGGTGTCGGGTCTATAGTGAAGTCTTTTAAGGTTGGTAGCAATCATTGTACGTACGCGATTACTCTAAGCATGACGGAGGGTCACTTCACTGCGCATCGTCAGCACGGACGCACTATCCCCATAAACTTGAACTTTTTTGTCAATTAGCTTTTGATAAGTTGAGGGCAATAGCACCGAAAGCATCAAGGCCTCGATATGAACTGCGCATCGCGTATCCTTCCGCAAAACTGGAGATGCAGAGAAACGGTCGAGTACTCCAGGCCAGCAGAGCAGGAGCAATTAGAGACAAAGAAAGTTTAATCATTTGGACGAGAGGGGAGTGTAATTAATGAAAATTAGTCGGTAGGTTACGATTCAAAAGCGTAGCTGTATTCTATAGGTCATTAATGTTTTTGATGGTTCAGGGTTGCCTAAGTTCTGTAATTGTTGGAGAATGAAAGCACGACCTCAAACGCGGACTCGTCGACGTCTCATATTACAACTTCCAACGTACGTATTAGGTTGGTGAGTTCTTCTAGGTGTAAGTGCAGTGCAGTTGAGAATGAAAGCTGACGGTCAAAATCAATTTGCCACCGCGTACCAGCGAGAACGGTAAAGGGCGGGCAGAGGATACCCTTTCTCGCCTGGCTGATCGGCTAACCCAGGCGGTGGTGTTCGGTTCTTGCAGGAGGCCCGGTATTATGTCCCTCTCGTAGGCACCGTCAACCACCTACGCTGTCCTGTGATACACAGTATATCCTGACATAGTAGTACTGTACCACTAGGATGTACCCCATCCAGAACCAACAGGAACAGCAACAGTAGTGGTAGTAGCAACAGGACCGAGAGCTGCAGGAGCACTAGTGGCTGGTAAGGGGTAGGTGCCGCGGTCACTTTGTGAACTAAGCTGGCTTTGCTCGCTGTTTAATTAAGTCCCACCTAGACTACTCACTCCGCACTCTCGCTTACTCCTCCACGAACTGGACGACGACCACGACCATCTAGCTGGCAGCAGCAGCAGCACCAGTAACGTCGACTGGTAACCCCGGTGAATTTACTCCTCCTGTTTTCTCTCTCTCTCTCTCTCTCTCTCTCTCTCTCTGCCTGCAATCTCTCATTCTCTCCTCGCAAAGAGAGGCAGAGCTAGACTTGACCCGTGCGCCCGATTACGCTCGTTTTCCCAGCCGTCCACGACCTCGTACCATATACGTACTACTGTTGCTTCCGCGTTAACAACCGGAGAGAGCGATCCAGAGGCGATAAACTGAAAGGGTTGTAAAGGTAGATAAGGAAACGGTAGAAATGGAATACAATTTTTTTTTAGATTGACCAAATTCGAAGAAAAACCAGAGTCGGAAGAAATATAGCTGCCAGAGGTATAAGGTACCTCTTGCCGATCGTTGAAATCACCGGAACAGCGTTCACAGAAACTACAACGAATCTTTCTCCTACAACACCATCCTTTATTCCTGATGGATGAGAGAATGCAGATGAGATCAACCAAGTATACTTTTAGCCTCTTCCCTGCTCCGTATATATTTTACTTTTTTTCTACCCCAAGCACTTCAACCCTTTAAACACAGAGGAGACGTTATAACGCCAAACGCGTTGTATTTTTGCAGGCCCAGCCATAAGAAAAAAATGAGCGTACGTATACACGTTGGGCGTATACGTTGAACGCGTATCCTTCGCACGCGCGTATGAATTCGCTGGCGCATAACAGTGAGCTTCCGTAATATAATTGTTAATGCGCTGATGGGCCCTCGGGCTCCTGTCAGCCAGTGTGTTTATGCATTGTACACGCCGGTATAATGTACGGTTGGTAACGCGTCCGTGAGTCCGTCCACCAGTAGTAGCACCAACAGCAGCAACATCAGCCACAGCGGCAGCAACCCCTTACGTAAAAATAGACGCACATCGCGCGAACGGCGACTCCACTGGCAACAGCATCAGTAGCAAATACAGTACGATGAGCACGCCTCGCGCGTTGCTTCTCTTTCGCTCTCCCTCGCTCCCTATCTCGTTCACCACTGTAATATTATAATCATGTATATATATATATATATATATATATATAGACATACGTGAGAAATAAGAAAAAATAACAACATACACGTGATACGAGATGCTGCGTCTCATCACCCGTTGCTATGCACAACGTAAACACATTTTTTCCATAACACGATTAGCGTCTTCTTCTTCTTCTTCTTATTTTTATATATCAAGCAAAGCATAGCGGTTCAGCGTGTTACTCGATCGTCTGCATACAGCTGCGTTTCTCCCTCTTGTGGTCTTTGTCTTCGTCTTCTCCTCGTCCTGGTTTCCTTACTCGATCCATACGTACCGCTATCTTCTTTTTATTCTCACTATTATAGCTCACACTCGATGATGCTTTCTCGGATCGTCGATGTAAACACTAGGCTTGGCTTCTCGACTCTCTACTTTCTATTATCATTGTCGAAGGACGTCTTCGGGAACACCGGGTTGCCACATATACACACAGTTCTATACTACATGCTAATAGATTCGCAAACCGGCAAGATTCGCGGGAAGCAGTGATCTGGATGGTTCTCTTCGTCACTGCCGCAGGGTCAATTTCCTCGGTTAGATGGGTAAGATTATTATATATGTACCACAGAACTTTTGCATAATATGTGCCGGAGGGCGCCACCGACAAAAGTATATTCTTGTTGTACCGCGCATGTGTACAGGAATAACCAATAAGAGGGTTAAATATATCGCAAGCATTTGTTGATCTGTGAAAAATGTCGAAGCGTCAATTCCTTGAATCTGATTAGTGAAATATATTTTCATTCTCTCTTTGACTGCTTTTGTTCTCATCAACTTGATAACTACCTGATTTTTTATAACCCAGCATATTTAGATTCTTTCCTTTAGGATCTTATTCTTTTTCCAAAGATATAAGTGACGAAATATCGAAGTGCGATGCAAAAGCGAAGCCGCTAATTCTTCGTTGTGATTGGTTTTCAACGTCGTACGCGAAGTTCATTATGCGCACATTTCACATCGTACTTGATTAACTAAACCTAAGAAACAACACAATACGATGCAATACAAAATGGAGAGCATGTAATAAAATAATAATATTAATCTAAAAGTATGTGACAAGCTCGCGAGTAACACGTTAATTCGGACTCGTGAAACTAACGGTTTAGTTATAAGCAGATTGATAATGGAACAGAACCGTCATTTTACGCGCGATGAATGATGAGCGTGAGAGACCCGAGCGTTTCCCGCGCACGGTTCATCATTGAATAATAATATTCTTACGCTTACGGAGAATGGATGATCGTTAAAACACCACTGGAATGTATTTTTCGTAGTTCTTTATCATTGACATTTATATAGATGCAACGTATATGACCGGTCAGTAGGATGGACATTTTTGCGAAACACAACTCAGGGTCCGAGATACGTCATTGCGATTTTAAACGCGGGAAAGAGAATCCTAATTCAAATTCTGCATTTGCTAATCGTTATCCATATCGGATATCGCACCGTGAGTCGTGTTTTGCAAATATGTCCATCTTCCTGACCGGTCATAGACGTTGCATCTAAATCAATGTTAAAATTTACACGGTTCTTTACCTAAAATGACTACGCTCGTTAGTTATTAACATGTCCGTTGTTTTCTGGAAATTGGACCAAGATTGCGTATCACTGAGGTCAACGTAAGCAAAGTTGATCTTTTGTCATTCGTCAATCATCTTCGTCTCTATTGACGAACATAATATTATGGAATACTAAGAATTAATTTCAATAATATTTAAGACTGCGAAGATTTTCACAGATCAAACTTTCGGAGACTGTCCTTCGTTACTCAACCTATCGACGCGACTAATATAACACGAATCACTGCGTACGCTGACTATAAGTAACTCGATTAGCGTCACAACTGTGTCAATACTATTTCTAATGCAGAAATCAGCTTCTTACGAGAATGCATTGCCACTCGGGAAATTGAAATGTCACTTCACATTGATCATGCCCTTGCGGACTTGCCTCACTTTTTACCAGCTTAATTCCAACTGGTTGATTTTAGCAAAAAATCAACCTCAAACTAACCGATTTCGAACCGTTCTACTTTGTGACGATTGGAACTCGGTTATTTCTAGTAGAACGAACCGTTGATCCAAATCTTTGAAAGCCTCTTTTGGAGGACGGGTTGGAACTTGATTCATTTGAGGTTGATTTTTTACACAAATCAACCTTTCGTCCGATCATACACAAATCCAACGAAGATCCAACTGAAAATGAACCGAAGTACAGGTTGGGTGAGTCCGCGAGTGTACGGTATTCAGTTAAAAATCAGAGTTAAACTTTAAAGAGTTATTTCGCTCGCACAATCCAAACGGATAACTAGTCACTGATACGATACGACGATAAAATAAAAGTGCACATGATTGAACCAATCCATCGTAGACTTAAATCAAGACAATCACGATCTCATAATTTTAATATCGTAGACACGATGATCAAAAGAGAAAAAAACCTTTTCGAATAGTGTTTGAAATACCTTTACGGTCAATGTAGTTGGTGAAAAAGTTGCAATTAAAATCGAGAACTAATAAAAATGCCTGAGACTATTGATTATTAAGGAACTTTCAAGAATTTGTATTCCAAGCGTTTCGGTTATAGCGAACCTGTTATCTCGCGATAAATTGTCTCGTTCTTGGTCCCGATCCGAGCAAGCGGCGTTCACCGCTCTCAAAGACTCAAATATTTAGAATGCCTAACACAGTCGTGAGGGCGTACAGCTAGCTTGTAGAGAGTGCGAGGGGTTAGATGAGGTTACAACGTGATAGAGAGAAGATAGAACGAAAGCGGCATTTAGTATATGCAGAGTGGGACGGAGAAGTAGTAGCGCTTGTATACTCGCGCCTAATCGTATTTCATAATAATGCTTCGCGGCACTGGGTATAATAAACAAAGAGGACGTAAGAAATACCGCTCTCGGCTGCTGCTACATACACGCGAGAACATAGCTCCCGTATGTACTCTCGCGCCAATAGCAACAGCTACCGAGAGAAACTTGCTCGTTCTATCGTCGAGCTCGCCTGCCTCCCACGCACACCATAACTCCATCCCTCTTGGTAACCTATGCTCTGCAACGACGGAGGCTTATTTACACTCCTGTACCAGATGACAGGAAGGAAGAGAGTACGAGAGCTCGAAATTTCGTCGGTACACGGAATTTAGATGAAATTGCGGAAATTACTTCGACGTCAGAAAGGAGAACGACGAGGGTATGAGTTCGCGTGAACCCTGTACCTACGGAGTTACAGTGAAGGTAGCAGAAGCGGGTTAATGTTAGTTTCGTTAGTACTAGAAGCCCGTTGACACATAAACAGGAATTTGGTGCTGGTATAGCTCTGCAACATTAAAAATATGTGGACACGGGAGTACAGAGAGGTATCCGATGGAAATGTTTCAAAGCATGACCCATATTAAAGCTGGATCTGGTATAAGTATGAGCTCAAAATATGAGGAATCGATGTTTTCATATACAAATGGCATAAATTCGGAACATTTGATTGTTAAAAATAAAGCGGAAGTATAGGCAAAGTGTTATTTTACATAAAGATTAAACTATTTAACCGGAATCAACAGAGTTCAGTTTAAGCCAGCTGAATGCAGTTGGCTTAACCACGCGTAAAGTTGGATATGGTGAACTCATATTTAACTTGAGCGAATCGTAGTATGCAGTTGGGGGCTAAGATATATTCATTTGGTTTAATCAAATTTCTACAGAAATTTATTCAGGCTGCCTGATGTTAGATTAAAGCCATTAATGTTATCGGTAAGGCAATTTTGATCAGACTCATCGGACTGCTACCGTATTTGGACCAGACCCGATAACAAATAACTCTTGACTGATCAGAATAGCCAGATTAAAGCCTGATCCAATATTGCATCGTTACGTCATGTCTGGTCAGGCTTACCAGATTTAAAGCGGATCTAGATCGGATTTAACATTGGGATGTCGTAACTGATCAGACTCGGTGGATCTAAGCCAGGTCGGAGCCAGATGTGACATCGGGACGTCTTCCCTGGTCAGAATTGCCGATTTGCAGACGGAACTGGACCTAATTTCATATCGATATGGCTTAACGAATATCAGTCCAACTTAATACCCGTGCAGACATTTAATTAGACGGGAGTTTGAAAATTTAATAAAACGAAAAAATGTATGTTTCATAGTTTTCATTGATGATTCTTAAGTAATTGTTCATTATCTCCTGATCAGAAACTAAATAATTCTGCGTACAAGCTACGCTACAAACGACATGTACTTCGATATTTCAACATTATAAGTACCCGTAAAATTCTCGGAAGAGTCGGCACGTTACAAATGAATCATTGCTTTTCCAGTAAACACTAATTTTATATTTTTGTTATAATTACGCAAGTCCCATTCATAAATACGCATACAATCATAAATTGCAACATCTTAACATGACCCTTTTACACTTTGAATGTTAATTTAACTCTATTTGTCGCAAGACAAGAATAGTCAAGGACCCAGGTAGGGTTTGCCGACGCTGGAAATATGACACGAGCAACACTGGCCCGATACTGTGAGCCGATATTAGTTTGTAACCTTGGGCCCCAGCTGGCCAATGTACAGTGCCAGCATTGGGGGAACGCTTCAACAATGCATTGGCCCAATACTATCTTCACGACGTTAGCCCAGAGCTGCGCCGATCTTCGTTGAATTCCAGCAGCCGTTATCGTACACGATCGATGTCATATGTCTGTGCGATTATGCTTACGTTGCAACGTTAAAAAATGTCTAGTGCGCATTGAAGCAAATTTCGAGTCAAAATGCACCGTTTTTTGAAAAAAAACTGAATGCGAATATATTCTGAGAGGTCGGTAGCAGGACCGGCTAAGATAAAGGCAAAATATCGTCAAGATGTTGGGCTTTCTCAATTGCATTTATATCTTCGCTTCGTCGCTTCTCATCTTGTTATTGAAAGAATCGAAAACTCGGACGACTTTTCTTTATTGCAAAAGTTCTGATGAGCGCGTACACAGTAAATAAACAAAAATATTATCAATTACCGGAGTAAGCTGTCGGGCGCAGGCGACGGTCATCATGGTAGACTAAGCAGAACCCCAGCCACCGAATAATTATTTTATTATTTATTATGTTGCTGTAATAATTTTAGTAATAAAGTAATCTAGATTTTTTTCTCTTATCCTCATCGAAGCCTCTTTCATTTAGAATTATCAGTGTAGAATATTACAATCACTGTATACAGTAATGGTTCGCGAACTGCTTCCAACGCTGGGACATCGTTGGTATCGAGAGCTGGTTAGGTATTAACATGCCGGTGCTGGTAGATCATTGGGTCGTCTCCTGGCAAAGAGCATCGTGTCAAGACCTGAAGTATGGTACCCAGAGTCGGTCCAACGTCCCGCCAATCGTCAAACCATACCCGGGGAAGGTTACGTCGTCGTGGTCGTAATCTGCGGTCTATAGGATCCCAGGATTGCATTCCATCATCGCCAGAATATATATATCGTTTCATTCACAGATTAATTGACGTGTAATTTCTTCCTACCAATGTATGAGAGAGATAAATCGTATGATAAAGTGAAAATTAATTCGGTTATCTTGACGCAAATACATTTTTTAAAACTATTGGATGACTTCTGCAACTTTATGCCTGGAAACTGGTCAGGGCCTTAACAGAACCTGATCAGATTGTGATTCGGCCAGGCTGTGATCAGGACTATATGCGTTATAGAGTTACACTCCTGATCCAGGCTAGGTCAACTAGTATAAGGGCCTAGCAATTTCAGACAAAACCTGATATGGACCAGACACTAGCCTGATTAAATTTCTTTTCGGGTTACTTTGATTTAACAAAACTCCGGATCCTATATTTTTTATCCTCAAATGACTATGCTTAAAGGATTCTTGGAACTGTCAGAAAAAGTTTTACGTAACCATAAATGTGTAGTCATTGCCTCTCGACGCTTGTCAGACACAATAATTTTTAAGAAATGGTAAATATATTCCAATATTTATGCTTACAGCGGTTATCTGCTCTTCCAGCCAGAGTAGTGAATTCTATGAAAAATAGAGTAATAAAATAGATAATTACATGGCCGAGTGGCGTCGTAACGTCGCGTCCTCGGCAAAACGAGGGAGACACCAGAGTCGCACTCATGAGCGCTCTCGACTTTGTTCCTGTAGCTCCAGTTCGTTGGAGCTCTCCTCAATCGCCCTCTCTCTCTCTCTCTCTCTCTCTCTCTCTCTCTCTCTCTCTCTCTCTCTCTCTCTCTTTCTCTAACCATCCATCTGAAAGTAAGGCTGAAGCGCGTGCCAACGGAACCTCGAATTACATTAAATTACGCATGCTACGGAGGGCGTAAATAAATAAAGTTCACATGTAACGGGTAACCGGTGATTATGAGTCTACGGTGTCACCCCATATTCGAGTATGCCACAATTCTGAAATGGATGAGAATCCATCTGACGCTTTATCTCATTCTTCCTCTTCGATTTATTTATTCGTATTCTTCCTCTCTTTTCCTTTCGATTTCTAGTAAAAGTCATAGTGGCTCACCCGGAAACCTTCATTAATGCGCCGTTACTTTCGCTATGGGAGTAATCGCCCTCGTAATAATTGCTTGACAATTTTTAATTGAAATGTCAAATGAACTTGAGGTGATGATCTATTTTCCTTAATTTTTTATCTAAAATGTGCACTTTTAACAATTACCTGAATCTACTTTTCCAATAAACTTTTCAACAATCGTTCTATTGAATGTTTGTTGAGATAATGCACGGATTTCGTAATGTGTTTTTATTAGTTTACTTGAATTTATCTCGAAACTTCATTGCTTAGTTCATTTTAAGAACAAATTACAAAATAATATATTTTCTGTTAAAATTGATTTGATCAAAAATGTGTTGGCGATTATTTATTTCATTCGCTGATACCAAAAATATTTACTTCGCAGTAAAAATAATTTAATTGTGACACTAGATATGAAAAAAAAATTACTAAATACCAGAAAATTATACAAATTTCTCCTTCAATATAAGTTTTCAATTCTAAGATTAACATAATATTTTGGCAATTAATTTCCACAGAAAACATCTTAAATTAATAGTTTTAGTATATAAATATATATTATATATTATAAATATATATATAATATACTAGTATACATATACATATATAAATATATTAAATATAAATATTTTCCTGTTAGAAAAATAATTATTAAGCCAATCTCGTTCTTACATCGCTCAATCGTAATAGAATATAATATATTTTCACAGTAAAAATGCTAAAGTTAGTCTATGAAATAATAAAATCAGATAATAATTACAAAGTTAAATATTGCACGAGTTGTGGAAATTTGGTGCAATTCAACGAGCTTCAATATTCTTTAGCGCTAAAGCTGTATGTTTATCGAAATTACTGACATATTACGTTTATATATTCATTAAATAACTTTGAAAAATTGACTGATGCAAGAATTGCTACAAAAGATACAGATACTATATCCGGTCACAAATACATCATTCCATTTTTGAAACCAAGTATTGCCAACAATGTATTTAATGCGCAATGTAATTCTATGTAATCGCAAATCTATAAGGAAGTAAGAGAACAAGGTACCGTATAGAAATGTACGACTCCCCCTTAATGGTCTCAGTGTGGGCAAAATCCTCGTAAAGTAATATCCCTCTTGGAGTCTAACTGTCGGTCTCGTTGCTGGTTACCCTATCCCCGTATAACTATTTATTATGTATGCCTCCCTTATTGGCAGTAAACGAGCTTACCCAACCTTCCTCTGTCCCCACGACCACTCGTGCTCAACCCCCAACATCGCAAAGTCACTGCTGCGCGGATCTTCGTTCGGAATTACGGTCGTAAGCATATTTCTAATTATTAGCAAAATTTCGTGGAGGAAAGGGCTTTATCCGTATCTCTGTCTTTACCACCAGGCTCGACAATATGATGTCCTGTAATAAATACGAGAAACGACGCAGGATTCGAAAAAGAGGATATCAATGTCACTGATGCATGCAACAACAATATTTATGATCTTAAAAATGACTTTTTTTATATCTATTTGCAGTTTTCAGGCTAAATATTATTCAACTTGACAACTATTCACAATTAAAAACAAGTAATTCAATAAATAAATGGATGTCGACATTTTGTTTAAGTATTAATAAATTAACAAATCTATTAAAAAAATGACAAGTGTGATTGAACAACAATCTGAGTTTTAACGTTAATCCTACGTTCTTATTTATAAATCTATCGTCTGCGCTGATTCCTGTGTCAAAATTATGGCAAAATTGATCCTAAGTGACCGTGTAGAGTCAATGGCATCTTTTACAATATTAAAGAATATTGAAAAGTCTTCCTTCGGTAAGTTTTGAATCATTATCGCCCTTACTATATATTTCATTAAATATACATCGTGTTATACATGTTCGTTAACAAAATAAAATAAAATAAGATATAATAAGTGATTGCATCAATGTGCATCGCTCCACACAGCAGTAGACAACCTTTAGATAGGTGTTAGTGCTGCCACGAATGATCTCGCTCGCCACAACCAATTTGGCGTGGGCGAATGGTTCATAGTCATTGATGGGTCGTACGCGGTAACGATTATGTTTCGGCTGTAATCATCGGAATGATTGTCTCGATCGTCGCTCTAATAAAGCCCGATGGGTCAGAGTACGTACAACGTTAGCTGCCTCGTGTATGCGTGTATGTATGTGCAGGGCTATGGGAAGTCGGGCGACCACCGTACCGCCCAGCTGGATGACGATGATGGCGCGTACGTAATTGCGCTTGATCCCCATTCCAGCGAGCGATGTCGCGACTCCGATCGCCAACAACGAGCGAAGTCATTGTGAAATGTGGCTGCGGCCCTACGAACCGTCCGCTTAGTCGTCGCATTGAACAATTTGTCGAATTAGCAGAAAAATAGACAGTTCCCCGCGTTATTAACATTTCACCATCAATGATAATTCTATAGAAAATATTGATATCTGTTATTTGCCAATATTTCTAAATCTACAAGTCGAAATAATCCATTTTTAAACCGTATTCAACGTTTTATTTCTAAAAATTAATATTCCTATCGAGGTTTGCTTAATTAAAATTATTCGAATCTTTTAAATAAAGCAATACACGAAACAAATATTTACTTAGTTTTACCCTAAAATCGTTCACATTATTTTAGAAATATCGAATCCTAATGTATCCGATAAAATTTCAAGTTGGGAGGTTCCATTTAAGTTAATTAATATTTCAAAATAAATAGCAATTTTTAAAAATTAAAGTTAAAAATAATTAAGTACAATAAAAATATTATATTTATCATAAATTTTTACTCTGGGCTAAGCGTTTCATTAAGGTACTCACGATGATTACGTTACGACACGCGAGATAACGAAAATCTCCTTTCTGATGGATTCTCTTGATCCGACAATTACCGGTATTCAGACAATTCCTACTTTGAGGGTTGGAGAAATTGGGCGAATGAAATTCGTAGGGGAATGGGATTGGGGGCACATGGAACAATC
>OZ012709.1:17484172-17584752 GCA_963942595.1 Cylloceria caligata | reverse complement strand
TATTGACTGGGTTACATAATTTTGTATGGATTCGATTTTCTTCGAGAGTTTCTGGTCCAATGCGCGGAAGCGTTGCTCTTGTATCGCGCTCTCCGATGCTTGTTTTTGCTACATTTCTTCAAGGATCGCCAGGAGCGACTGCATAGCTAGTTGCTGGACTGCCTCATGGGGTGCTGGGCTTATTGTCGGTGGAACCGGATATCCCGTGGAATTTGTTGTTACGTTGCGTATACTATAATTTTGTGCTGCTAGGGGGTGCACTTGTTGCCTTATTCCTTCATTGGATGCGTGTGTTCGCATACTCGTGGCGTTTGGAAAGGCCTCTGAGATGGGCGGTATATTTATAGGCGTGCTCCCTCGTAGCGCTTGGGACATTGCCAACGACTGTGCCATGGTTGGGATGATGGAATCGTCTATCCCTACTATTCTCGTTGTTGGAGTGTTGGTGGTGGGCGTTGGTAAGCCCTCCAACGTGGTTTCATTGCTTGGATCCATGCTTATTTGCGTAATCGTTTTTATTTATTTTGGAGAGATCTTCTTTCTTCCCTCTTCGCTCTTTTTCCTTCTTTCTTCGCTCTTCTCTCTTCGCTTTCCATGCAGCCCCACGTTGGGCGCCAATGAAACGTTTCGCGAATTTATGCACTCTATTTTTATCCCTTTTTCGCGCATCTTTTAAGCGGCTGAGAGAAATTGCGTAGTTTTTATTTTATTTCGAGCGAGATCCTTCCTAGATCGTAGGGAGAGGATGGGTTGCTCAAAACCGGTTCGTGCTCTGGGCTGGATGGGACGAGAAGTGTGTATTATTTTTATAGGTTTTGTAAGTGGTTGATTCCATTGTTATTTCTTTTTTGTTGTTTTTTTTTGTTGTGATACCTCAGTTTGGTTTTGTTGTTTCGCATATGTCCGTGGTAAACATGCGGCTTGTTACCCTTTCATCATAGGTCTTGATATGGGTAGGGTAGTTCTCTTATCTGCGTGGTGCTGAAGGCACTGATTGTTGGTTAGTTTTGTGAAGGGGATGAAAGGAAGTTCGTAGGACGATCTGGTCGTTCGTACGGTTTTTTAACTTTCACTTGCGTTGAAGTGTTATGTGAGGTTTTCCTTCATTACGTATGCGGACTTGCTTCCGGTATTCTGGGTTATTGACTCGATTATTACTAAACTGATTAGATATCACCTTTACGGAGCTTAACACTTAATTTATCTATTTTTGGGTCATCGCGTTGGCTAATACGCGATTTTCTAAGACTACGTATGTGGAATAATTCCAGGTTATTTCGGGTTCTGACTCTATTATTCGTAAAGTGATGAGATATCACCTTTACGGAGCTGAACACTCAATCGATCTAGCTGGGTTATCGCGTTTGCTTGTACGCGATTCTTATAATTACAGATGCGGATTTATTTCCGTCTAATTTCGGGGGGTGTCATGATTATTCGTATGGGGATGAGATATCCCCTATACGGAGCTTAACACTCAATTTATCTAATTTGGTTATCGCGTTTGCTTGTACGCGAGTCTTATAGTTACAGATGCGAATTTATTTCTGGTTAATCTCGTGCGAGCTCGATTGTTATTGGTGTACTGTGCGTCTCTACTTGATTTTACAAGGTGGGCCTAGTTGTTCTTACTGCCTGTGTTTAGTCCTCATACGGGGCGTTCCTTGGTACATTTGTTTGGACATACCGGTCAGCCTTGATCAATTATTGGACGTCGAGTGGGTAGCCTATTATTTTGATATGTTAGTGTTTTGGCCTAATCGTTCGTGTGATCTGTCTTTAGAGGCTCCGCCCTGCTGAGGTTTACGCAGTGAGCCTATAGTGGGATCGCGAGTGTCGTACTGTTAGATAGGGGGGGGGGGGGATTTACCTACCTATCTTACTCGCCTTTGTTATTGTTTGGGTCCCTAGCTATAGCTTGCTGTTCGCACTAGATACCGGGTTCGCAGCTATGACCAACTAGCTCTTCCTGTACCCCGGATACTGAGGCTTTTATTCACCCTTGTTTAAGCTACCTTATCGCGCCATTAAGGAGCTTACGATTCGGTCTCTTAATTTGGCATGATCAGCCGAGGTATCCGTACGTAACAGGTGGTAGTTGGTGCTGGCCCTGACGTGGTCCCACCCACGCAGGTACACCCTACGAACCTAGTGCGCGCGGTGCTGCAAGTCGGGATGCCACTCCCTTGACCTGTAGACACGCGTACTTCTCCACTCTTCAGAAGACATGTAGCCACGGCGCTATGCGTGGGGACACGTTAATGAGAGAGTGCCCTGACGCTGTGGTTGGGGGCGGCGAAGGCGCAATGCAGGGGAACCCCTTCCTCACAGAGTATCCTACTGAGTTCGTTTTCTCAACCGACGGCCAAGCGCAATGCAGGGGAATCAGTTGAGTAAAAGAACAATAATTTCTACCATGATAGATCCGAAACTGTTAGTAATTGTCGTAATCGGTTCGTTCGGTCAAACGACGACCAAGCGCAATGCAGGGGAATCGATTGCTCGAAAGAATACTGGTTTCTTTACATGCTGAATTTATAAGTAATGATTGAATTTAGGTGTGCTGTTAGGCAGCACTTCGTCGCGCAAGTGCTATTCGACAAGAGCCCCTAGGCTTGTCCGGTCGCGGTTTATATAGTTTAGTGGATGGACCCGGGGGGGAGGGGGTGTTTTGTGGTAGGTCACGTGATGTTTGTCGCACTTCAATCACTAGGTGAAGGAGGTGCAGGGTGGTGTGTCGGTGTACCGTTATATCTTATTTTTCTATATTTAGCCAGGCTTTGTCTTTACAGAGTTTGAACCGAGGTTCTAGTGAGGTTGAGTTTTTGTTGGTCTATGTTAAATTCCAACCCGCAGGAGGTTCAAACTTCTTTTGAGGGTTTTTTGTAGTTCGATTAATGTTTTTTACTAATTTTGTCATGTGTGGTTTTACTTATACTTGGTATGTTTTTTCCTGTCTAACTTCTGGTTCGAAATTTGCTGGAATTGATTAATGATTGCAAATTTGGTGTTTCATGATGCATTTATTAGATGTTCCTCCTTGATTTTTATGTAGTTCTTGCTTTCGTGTGTTCGTCCGTGTAGGGCTTGCCCTGAATTCAATTTGTTAATTGAGTTTTGTTATATTTTGGCTCGTTTTATGCTATTATTCTGTTGTTAATATTTTATCCTTGAGTGGGGGTATGTGGTCAGGCTTCATGTGAAGTCACCCTGTCGTTTTCTCTTGAGAATTTGTGGAATTTCAAGAGTTCCACTAATTTTTTTGTCGTTTCGCCGTACTGTGGCGTTCTTAGTGCGTTGCCGGCTATGTGGTATGGTTGGATGGAGGGTAGGGCCGACCGTGTACTCTCAATTTGGTAAGGCGTTTGTTGTTACGCGTGGTTCCGCCTGCTTCTAGTAGGGCGGGTGTTACTAGCACGTGGTACTGCTGTTTGTCTTGCCTTTCGTCTTGCTTGCTTCTTGTGAGCTGTGTTTGTTTTGATGGTAGTTTTTGAGTTGGGTGGGGCCTACTTCCGACGCCATGCTGTTTAGGGTCGGTACCCACGGTTGACCGTGTGATCACTTTCTAGTGATTTCTTTGTTTTCTCCATTAGTTGTAATCTGTGTTTGTTGGTGTAGGTTAGATGGTATTAAGGTTTTATCGTAGTAGCGGATGGGATCGCTGGGATGGCGTTCCGTTACAACACACACACACACACACACACACACACACACACACACACACACACACACACACACACACACACACACACACACACACACACACACACACACACACACACACACACACACACACACACACACACACACACACACACACACACACACACACACACACACACACACACACACACACACACACACACACACACACACACACACACACACACACACACACACACACACACACACACACACACACACACACACACACACAAAAAGTAACAAGTACAAAAACACTTGTGAAAAATTATCTACAAATTATATGCATGAACGACCACACATGCGCACACGCACGCACGCACGTACGCTAAATGTCAAATGTGACACAAGAAGCCGTCTTCATACGTTTGAAAGCCACGGGAAAGATCCAGAAGATGGGAAAATGGGTTCCACATGAACTGAATGAAAGGCAGATCATAGGTAACTCCAGGCGAACCATGGACATCGACTGCAAGGCCAAATCGCTATAGACGGAAGACAATGCTCTGTGTTTAGTGGGATCAGAAGGGTGTGATCTATTATGAGCTGCTAAAACCTGGCGAAACCGTTAATACTGAACGCTGCCGACAACAAATGATTTGAATCAAACTTTGCGTGAAAAACGACCAGAATACCAAAAAAGGCAACACTAATTGTAAGTGATTTTGCATCATGATAATGCACCATCACACACAGCAAAACTGGTGAAGGAAACGATTGAGGCGTTGAGTTGGGAAATACTTTCGCATGCGGCTTACTCACCAGACTTGGCTCCGTCCGATTACTACTTATTTGCATCGATGGGATACGCACTTGCTGAGCAGCGCTTTACTTCTTACGAAAATGTACCAAAATGGCTCGATGACTGGTTTGCCTCAAAAGTGCAACAGTTTTTTTAGCGTGGCATCCACAAATTGTCAGACAGGTGGGAAAAATGTTTAGCTAGCGATGGGCAATACTTCGAATAAAATATTTTTTTTTATTTTCATACAATAAACGTGTATTTTCTATACAAAAATTCCGGTTTCATATTTATAGACCTGGTAGGTGTAGGCTCGTGTAGTAACTCGGCATTGCTGATAAATTCGCATGGCATCTGGATCGTTCGCAGGAGTTTGGCAAAGTGAGATCGGCCGATGGGTTTCTCGCGTTTTCTAGCTCGCATAGCATAGTTAACAAAATCAACGATATTGGAATTTAAAATTCTTTTGCCGTCTGTAAAATCAACACCGTTATGATCCCATGTCATTTTTTTACTGACGGCGCTGCGATGCAAATTGCGAAGCAACGATATTGCTTTAGACTAAAATGTTTTTGGTACGCTATCGATAATTGGTGTGTCATTGAGTCGAGATTTAACTTTGTTCATTAAAACGTCGTCGATTTTATTCTCGTGGCTATCGAATATCGCTATTTTTCGTTTTGAGGAAATATTTGGTACTGTATTATCGTACTCGACCAAGTGAAGATAACGCTGTAGAACCTGCTGGTACGCTGTCCTTTTTCTCTCTCTCGCTCTTGTACGAGTGAGAGTTTAGAATTTCACTCAGCTCAGAGTCGAGGCGGCGACGGGTCTGTAGTAGTAGTAGTAGTAGTAGTAGTAGTAGTAGTAGTTTTTTTTTTTTTTTTTTTTTTTTGGTGGTGGGTGTTAAAATGCATTTACGCACACCAGCACATTGCTAGTAGTGTGGGGCTCGTCCCACCCACGGGACCCTACCCACTAAAAGCACCCACCGCGACTCCTAACCGAAGGCCCTGGAACCGCTTTCGCATTACTTCGGGACCCTCAGTTTTCTACGCTAAATTGCGCGTTTCGTCTTGATTTAAATGTCTCGCTACATCTATGCACCTTTACGTCTCCGGAGTGGTTACTGGCGGAGCGCCTCTCTCTCGTGCTCCTCGATCCTTTTACTGCGTAGCACGTCTTCAACATACTGTGCGACGGTCATCCACGTCGCTTCGTCCTGTAGCATCAGCGGCACTATTGCTTCTGGAGTCAAGATTAGTCCGACTTCGCTTGCTAGTGATTCTCTTGGTACCGACCACCGCGTACACTCGAAAAAGGTGTGGTAGGCATCGTCAACGCTGTCCGCGCAATAATCGCACAGTGGATTCGTTTTCCTTGTGTACTTGAACAGGTAGGCATTGAAGTGTCCATGCCCTGTCAGCAGCTGTGTGAGGTAAAAGTTCACTTCGCCGTGGTTTTTATGTACCCATGGGAACACTTCCGGTATGAGTCGATGGGTCCATCTTCCAACCGTCTCTCGCTCCCACGATATCTGCCATTCCTGAAGAGTTCGTGTTCGCTCTTCCGTATGAACGCTATTCCGGTTGCTTTCCCCTCTCCTTTCATACGTCCGCTTCCGTTCCCTCGCTAGTAGCACAATGGGGATTATGCTTGCCGCTACCATTATTGCGCTGCCGGAAACTGTACGGTATCCACAGGCCACGCGCAGTGCGCTGGATCTCTGCACACCGATCATTCTTTTCTGGTATTTCTCCACGTCGAGTGATTCTGCCCATATTTCCGCTCCATATAGCATAATCGAGTGGCAAACACTCATGAGCGTTCTTCGTTTGCTTGTCCTTGGTCCGTCAATATTGGGCGTAAGACGCGAGAGTGCTGATACGACTTTGGCTGCCTTGTCCGTTGTCCTCCGTATATGTTCGTAGTATGTTAGTTTTTTGTCGATTATTACCCCCAGGTATTTTACTGCAGGCTTGGCCTCGATGGTAGTCCCGTTGATATCCGCTGTGAAAGGCACCTCGAAATTTCTCCTCCGCGTCAGTACAACTATTTCCGTTTTATTTGTCGCCAGTTCGAGGCCGTGTTGTTGTAGCCAATCCCCGACCCGTTGGGCCATCTGCGCAACTCTCCGTTTTGCTTGCACTGCCGTCTTTGCAGTGACCACTGCAGCAATGTCATCAGCGAAGCCGATAAGTTTTGCCCCTTCAGGCATTTCAATTCGCAGAATTTCATCGTAATTGATGTTCCATAAATCTGGTCCTAGCACTGAGCCTTGCGCAACACCAGATGTGATTCTCCGGCTATGCTGACCTTCCGTCGTGTCGTACAGAAGTTCGCGTTCACGAAGGTAGTCATTCATCACTCTCATAATGTACGCTGGCATTCGTAATTCACCCAGGGCTGTGAGTATGTCAACCCATTTTGCCGAATTAAAGGCATTCCTGACGTCTAGGGTCACGAGGACACAGACACTTTTGGTCCTCTGAGACCCCTGCCAGGCCCGTTTTGCCACCTCGATGACTTCATGTATTGCCCCTATGGTCGATCTGCCTTTGCGGAAGCCATGTTGACTGTCCGCCAAGCCCCCGGCGGCATCGACAGCTCTGCGTACTCTGGTGCGCAGGAGCTTTTCATAGATCTTGCCCGCATTGTCGAGCATACATAACGGTCGGAAAGACGACGGCGTGACTGGTGGCCCTTTACCCTTATCGAGAAGGACCAGCCTTTGTTTTTTCCACTTTGTGCTAAAAATCCCCGCCTTCAGGCAGGCGTTGTACATATTTAGCAGTAGGAAAGGAAATTCCTCCGCAATGGCTTTGAAAATCTCGATAGGCACACCGTCGGGTCCTGGGGCCTTTCGATTCGCTAGGGTACTCATTACCGCGACAAGTTCGGGTACAGTAAAAGGAGGTATTTCTTCTTCGACCAGTATCTCTACGTGTTCTCTTTCCGAGTGCTCGGGGAAAAGAGTAGTTATGATTTCCTCCATTGTCGCGGGGTCCTTGGGGCTTACTGGCCCGCATACGCCTATCTTCTTCGTGACCACTTTGTATCCCAGCCCCCACGTATCTTCGTTGACCTCCGTGCACAACAGCCTCCAGCATCGGACTTTGCTTTTTTTGATAGCTTCCCTGAGGTTCTTCTTAGCGGCTTTATATAGGTTTAGAGCGGCTTGAGCGTTTTGAATTAGTCTGCGCCTCTGTGATTTCCGTCTGAGACAGAGACACTCTCTTCGCAGTTCCGCTATTTGCTCTGTCCACCAGTATACAGAAGCTCGGTGCTTGTTGCAGGCTCGTGCAGGCATCGATGCATCGCATGCTTTGACGATGAGCTGCATCGTACGGTTCACTAGCTCCTCGGCGTCATCTCTGTTGACCGTTGTCAGGTCACCTTCCTGAAGAAGTGCCTGACAATTGCGGAGTTTTGCGCTTAAGAGAGACCGATCCAGTTTTGCAGCATTCCACCCTTTTCGAACAGGTTTCTGCTTACTCGCGAATCCGTCCCTTCGGCCAGTTTTGATCCTTATGTACGGATGGTCGCTTCCCGTTAGTTCTTCCAGTACTGTCCACTCGGTTATTGCAGCCGTGGTTCTTGGAGTAGCCATAGTAACGTCTATAATCGAGCCACGAGTTCCTGCTCTTCGGAACGTCGTCGTTGTCCCTGAATTTAAAATCACGAGATCCATTCTCGCTGCCATCTCAACGAGGCCTTTGGCCCTGGTATTCGTCCATTGCATGCCCCAATCAATCGCCTTTGCGTTAAAGTCACCAGCAACAATCAGCTCTCCTTCCATGTCTACAATTGCGTCTTCTAGGCTGTTGAGTCTTTCCCAATATGTTCCGATTTGGATGTTTGGCGAGAAGTAGCAACTAACGAACGTGATGTCGGGCGTTTTAACCCAGACAAATCCCATACCAGTGCCGTAGTCGACGACTGGTAGCTTGCTTGGCTTACGCACCCAGATTGCAGCAGTACCGGAGGAGTCTTTATACCAGTTCTGTATTTCCCAATTGACGTGCTGTTCAGACAGAAGTAGTAGGTCTGCCTCGTGCTCAGAGGCGATTTGCTTCAAGAGCTCTTGCGCGAGCAGAGATCGTCCGAGGTTACCCTGCAGAATCACCGCCATCGCGTTTTAGTTGAGTTAGCTGCCGCTGAGAAAGCACTACACCTGCTGGATCCGGGTACATGGTCATTCAGAGTCCCGCTCCCCAGATCTTGGCACTGGAGACAACGTGGTTTATTCTGGCACGCGGAGGCTTTGTGCTCGGGATCGCCGCACCTCCAGCATAACGCGGTCCGATCAGCACCTTTACAGTCATTGGCACGGTGACCAAATCCATTGCATCTATAGCACCTGGTAGCTTGCTGGTTAAGTCTCACGCGACAGTTCACCCAGCCGATATTCACGTGCCCCGCACTGTGTAGTTTCCTTGCTGCTTGGGCCTCCATCTGGACATAAGCTACTCTATTTCCACGAAGGGTGTTCTTTTGTAGCCTTATGCTCATTTCGGCGCCGTTGTTGTCGGCGAGCACGGCGATTAGAGCAGTTTCTATGTCCGCTTCGTTGGTGGCAGCGTCAATGTCTCTAATTTGGATCTCCGTTCTTGGGATGAGTCTCTGGACCCTTCCTGTATTCCCAACGGCCGCTTGGAGTTCTTCACCAAACCTGATTCTGTTTCCAGTCACGGCACCCAGTTCAAGGAGAACGTCGCCAGCTCTCGTGTCCCTAATCGCCCTGACATGGACTCCACACTTTGAGGGATCTACTTTACTCTTAATCGCTTTCAGGACGTCAGCATATTTTCCCCCGTCAGCAAGTTTGATTCGAACGGCTTCTGGCAGCACCTTCGGAAACTTCCTGTTTTTTGGGGCCGCGGTTACTCCGGGTGTATCAGCTGTGCTAGCTGTTTGTCCCATACTATTTGCCTTAAGAGGCTTTCTGGGCGGTCGCCTTGTGACCGTGGTCCAGGTCTCTTCTTCGTCATTTTTCCTTTGCCTAATGTTCCGCGGTGCGTTAGACGCCTGTGGGCTTGGGGTTTCTTGGTCTGCCCGTTTCCGTTTATTTGCTGCCGTAGGATTTGAACGTGCTATTTTTGGTGTAGCGCGAGGTGACGTTTCCCTGCGAGTCTCTTTTATCCTGGTGACTGACAGCAGTGTTTTACGTTTGAGTCGCGTCTTTCCATACGGATCTGCTTCTTTCACTCTTTTGTAAGGCTTCTTCGCCGTAGTAGTAGTAGTAGTAGTAGTAGTAGTAGTAGTAGTAGTAGTTTCTTTTTTTTTTTTTTTTTTTTTTTTTGGGCAGGTGGAAATGCTTATTTATGCACGAAGTGTGGGACTCCTCCATTCCTTTGGAATGGTCCTACCCACTAAAACCACCTGCCCGCCTCCAACCCATGACCCCGGAACCGCTTACGCATTACTTCAGGACCATGTGTCTGCGCGTGTTCAGCGCTGCGCCTTTGTGTCTCATAACTATCCGACCGCGTTACCTTTGGTGTCAATGGCTTGTCGACTCACGTCGGAGTCGCCTCTCCGCCTCCCGTTCCTGGTCCTCTCGCTTTTTGGTGCGCAAGATCTTCTCGACGTACCTAGTGACCGCATTCCAGTTGTCTTGGGACCCGAGCATAAAGCCGACGATGTTGTCGGGTGTGGCAACCGATCCAATGATGTTGTTCAGCTCGTCCCGATTTGTGGCCCACCTACTGCACTTGAAAAATGTGTGCTCCACATCGTCAACTTCCACGTCATTGTAATCACACAGTGCACTACTTCTTCGGTTGCATCGGTGAAGGTATGCATTGAATAGCCCGTGACCCGTCAGAAATTGCGTGAGGAAGTAATCTACTTCCCCATGTTTCCTTTCGAACCACGGCACTATGTGATCGATCAGTCTTGCCGTCCATCGCCCTGTACTGGTCTGTTGCCAGCGATCCTCCCATTCTTGCAGAACTGCTGTTCTCTCAGTACGACGGACCCTTTCGCGGTCCACTTCGGCTCTTCTTTCGTATATCCTTTGTCTCTCCTTGGCAAGCAGATCAATCGGTATAACGCTCGCTACCATAAGAACTGCTGCCTCAGAAACCGTGCGGTACGCAGATGATATCCTCAGCGCTCCCCTTCGTTGAACCGATGCTACCTTTCCTTTTTTTTTGATAGAGTGTTTTATCCCCATCATGATACGCCGTTTACTGCTCCTTGGACCGGGCACGTTCGGCATAAGCCGACTGAGCATGGCCACTGTTGTTGCTGCATTATCCGCCGCCCTCTGTATATGCACCCAGTACGTGAGTTTCACGTCAAGCTGCATGCCCAAGTACTTGACGTGTCTGGCTGCGACAATGTCCGACCCACAAACTTCGGCATGGAACGGGTTCTCAAAATTTCTCCGCCTCGTGAGTACCACTATTTCCGTCTTGCTGGCTGCCAAAGCCAGACTGTGGTCTCGTAGCCAGTCACCCACTCTCCTCGAGACCTGGCTGACCCGTCTTCTTGCCTCCTCCTCATTCCTCGCACATACAGTGGCGGTGATGTCGTCAGCAAATCCGACCAGTTTGGTGCCTTCCGGCGGTTCAATGTTCAGTATACCGTCGTAGACCGCATTCCATAGATCCGGACCCAGAGCGGATCCTTGGGCAACTCCTGCAGTTAGGGTTTTGCTTCGGGGGCCCTCTGTAGTGTCATAGAGGAGCTTCCTATTATCTAGGTAGTCCTCTATGACGTTTAGCAGATATCTCGGTACCCCGAATCTATCTCTCAGTGCCACCACGATGTCGGCCCACCTGATCGAGTTGAAGGCGTTCCTGACATCGAGCGTGAGCAGTACACAAACGCTACGCGTTCTGTGGTTTCCCGCCCACGCTCTGTTCGCCACTTTAACTACTTCCTCGATAGCCCCCACGGTAGACCTTTTCTCTCGGAAGCCGTGCTGGGAGTCGGAGAGTCCTCCCGCCCGATCGATGGCCGCTCGGAGTCTGCCACGTATCAGCTTCTCGAGTGTCTTACCCGCTGTGTCGAGCATACACAGCGGGCGGTACGACGAGCTGGTGGTAGGTGGTTTTTTTCCTTTGTCCAATAGCACGAGGCGCTGCCTTTTCCATCTGACGCTGAAGGTTCCCGCTTTGAGGCACGCATTAAACATATTTAATAGCAGGAACGGGTGTTTTCCGGCTACCGCCCTTATAACCTCGTTTGGTACGAGATCAGGGCCTGGCGTCTTTCTGTTCCCTAGAGTCTTCACCACCTTGCTCAGTTCTTCGAGTGTGAAAAGTGGAATGCCCTCTGGTGTAATGATTTCCCCCCTTTCACGTGGCTGATGCTCTGGGAACAGAGCACTGACGATCTCGTCCATAGTTTGTGGGTCCTTTGGTCCTTCTGGTCCTAGCCGTCCAAGCTTGCGCGTCACTATCTGGTAGCCTCGCCCCCAGACGTCGGCGTCGACCTCCATACATAGCTCTTTCCAGCACGCGGATTTCCTGCGTTTAACCGCGATCGTCAGCTCCTTTTTTGCGGCCTTATATGTAGCGTTGTCAGTTTCCCTTACAGCGTCATTCCTCCTTCGTGCCCTTTGGGCCTTGCGTCTTGCTTTAAAGCACTTTCTCCGAAGTTCTGCAATTCCGTCGGTCCACCAGTACGCTGGGTTCCCGCGCCGCCTACATTGCTTCCTCGGCATTGCAGCCGCGCATCCCTTCTCGATGAGTTTCATCGTTCGTGCGACGAGATCTTCGGCTTCTTGTCTGCTAGTCGGGGCATCTGCAGCTTCTATGAGCAGGGAGGACTCCCGAGATAGGGTGCTGAGAAGCGCTTCAACGTCGAGCCTTGCCACGTTCCAGCCTCTGTTGCCCAGCTGCCGTTGCTCGGCTGTGGTCGGCTTGCGAGCGTGATATCGATGATCGTTCCTCGGTAGCCACATCTCCTGAACGTGGTCGTGTTCCCTTGATTTAAAACCGTCAGGTCAAGTCTGGATATCATCTCAGCCATCTCATTCCCCCGCGTATCAGACCGGTCCATGCCCCATTCGTGGGACTTGGCGTTGAAGTCGCCGGCGACTAAAAACTCCCCCCCGATAGTAGTAGTAGTAGTAGTAGTAGTAGTAGTAGTAGTAGTAGTAGTAGTAGTAGTAGTAGTAGTAGTAGTAGTAGTAGTAGTAGTAGTAGTAGTAGTAGTAGTAGTAGTAGTAGTAGTAGTAGTAGTAGTAGTAGTAGTAGTAGTAGTAGTAGTAGTAGTAGTAGTAGTAGTAGTAGTAGTAGTAGTAGTAGTAGTAGTAGTAGTAGTAGTAGTAGTAGTAGTAGTAGTAGTAGTAGTAGTAGTAGTAGTAGTAGTAGTAGTAGTAGTAGTAGTAGTAGTAGTAGTAGTAGTAGTAGTAGTAGTAGTAGTAGTAGTAGTAGTAGTAGTAGTAGTAGTAGTAGTAGTAGTAGTAGTAGTAGTAGTAGTAGTAGTAGTAGTAGTAGTAGTAGTAGTAGTAGTAGTAGTAGTAGTAGTAGTAGTAGTAGTAGTAGTAGTAGTAGTAGTAGTAGTAGTAGTAGTAGTAGTAGTAGTAGTAGTAGTAGTAGTAGTAGTAGTAGTAGTAGTAGTAGTAGTAGTAGTAGTAGTAGTAGTAGTAGTAGTAGTAGTAGTAGTAGTAGTAGTAGTAGTAGTAGTAGTAGTAGTAGTAGTAGTAGTAGTAGTAGTAGTAGTAGTAGTAGTAGTAGTAGTAGTAGTAGTAGTAGTAGTAGTAGTAGTAGTAGTAGTAGTAGTAGTAGTAGTAGTAGTAGTAGTAGTAGTAGTAGTAGTAGTAGTAGTAGTAGTAGTAGTAGTAGTAGTAGTAGTAGTAGTAGTAGTAGTAGTAGTAGTAGTAGTAGTAGTAGTAGTAGTAGTAGTAGTAGTAGTAGTAGTAGTAGTAGTAGTAGTAGTAGTAGTAGTAGTAGTAGTAGTAGTAGTAGTAGTAGTAGTAGTAGTAGTAGTAGTAGTAGTAGTAGTAGTAGTAGTAGTAGTAGTAGTAGTAGTAGTAGTAGTAGTAGTAGTAGTAGTAGTAGTAGTAGTAGTAGTAGTAGTAGTAGTAGTAGTAGTAGTAGTAGTAGTAGTAGTAGTAGTAGTAGTAGTAGTAGTAGTAGTAGTAGTAGTAGTAGTAGTAGTAGTAGTAGTAGTAGTAGTAGTAGTAGTAGTAGTAGTAGTAGTAGTAGTAGTAGTAGTAGTAGTAGTAGTAGTAGTAGTAGTAGTAGTAGTAGTAGTAGTAGTAGTAGTAGTAGTAGTAGTAGTAGTAGTAGTAGTAGTAGTAGTAGTAGTAGTAGTAGTAGTAGTAGTAGTAGTAGTAGTAGTAGTAGTAGTAGTAGTAGTAGTAGTAGTAGTAGTAGTAGTAGTAGTAGTAGTAGTAGTAGTAGTAGTAGTAGTAGTAGTAGTAGTAGTAGTAGTAGTAGTAGTAGTAGTAGTAGTAGTAGTAGTAGTAGTAGTAGTAGTAGTAGTAGTAGTAGTAGTAGTAGTAGTAGTAGTAGTAGTAGTAGTAGTAGTAGTAGTAGTAGTAGTAGTAGTAGTAGTAGTAGTAGTAGTAGTAGTAGTAGTAGTAGTAGTAGTAGTAGTAGTAGTAGTAGTAGTAGTAGTAGTAGTAGTAGTAGTAGTAGTAGTAGTAGTAGTAGTAGTAGTAGTAGTAGTAGTAGTAGTAGTAGTAGTAGTAGTAGTAGTAGTAGTAGTAGTAGTAGTAGTAGTAGTAGTAGTAGTAGTAGTAGTAGTAGTAGTAGTAGTAGTAGTAGTAGTAGTAGTAGTAGTAGTAGTAGTAGTAGTAGTAGTAGTAGTAGTAGTAGTAGTAGTAGTAGTAGTAGTAGTAGTAGTAGTAGTAGTAGTAGTAGTAGTAGTAGTAGTAGTAGTAGTAGTAGTAGTAGTAGTAGTAGTAGTAGTAGTAGTAGTAGTAGTAGTAGTAGTAGTAGTAGTAGTAGTAGTAGTAGTAGTAGTAGTAGTAGTAGTAGTAGTAGTAGTAGTAGTAGTAGTAGTAGTAGTAGTAGTAGTAGTAGTAGTAGTAGTAGTAGTAGTAGTAGTAGTAGTAGTAGTAGTAGTAGTAGTAGTAGTAGTAGTAGTAGTAGTAGTAGTAGTAGTAGTAGTAGTAGTAGTAGTAGTAGTAGTAGTAGTAGTAGTAGTAGTAGTAGTAGTAGTAGTAGTAGTAGTAGTAGTAGTAGTAGTAGTAGTAGTAGTAGTAGTAGTAGTAGTAGTAGTAGTAGTAGTAGTAGTAGTAGTAGTAGTAGTAGTAGTAGTAGTAGTAGTAGTAGTAGTAGTAGTAGTAGTAGTAGTAGTAGTAGTAGTAGTAGTAGTAGTAGTAGTAGTAGTAGTAGTAGTAGTAGTAGTAGTAGTAGTAGTAGTAGTAGTAGTAGTAGTAGTAGTAGTAGTAGTAGTAGTAGTAGTAGTAGTAGTAGTAGTAGTAGTAGTAGTAGTAGTAGTAGTAGTAGTAGTAGTAGTAGTAGTAGTAGTAGTAGTAGTAGTAGTAGTAGTAGTAGTAGTAGTAGTAGTAGTAGTAGTAGTAGTAGTAGTAGTAGTAGTAGTAGTAGTAGTAGTAGTAGTAGTAGTAGTAGTAGTAGTAGTAGTAGTAGTAGTAGTAGTAGTAGTAGTAGTAGTAGTAGTAGTAGTAGTAGTAGTAGTAGTAGTAGTAGTAGTAGTAGTAGTAGTAGTAGTAGTAGTAGTAGTAGTAGTAGTAGTAGTAGTAGTAGTAGTAGTAGTAGTAGTAGTAGTAGTAGTAGTAGTAGTAGTAGTAGTAGTAGTAGTAGTAGCAGTAGCAGTAGCAGTAGCAGTAGCAGTAGCAGTAGCAGTAGCAGTAGCAGTAGCAGTAGCAGTAGCAGTAGCAGTAGCAGTAGCAGTAGCAGTAGCAGTAGCAGTAGCAGTAGTAGTAGTAGTAGTAGTAGTAGTAGTAGTAGTAGTAGTAGTAGTAGTAGTAGTAGTAGTAGTAGTAGTAGTAGTAGTAGTAGTAGTAGTAGTAGTAGTAGTAGTAGTAGTAGTAGTAGTAGTAGTAGTAGTAGTAGTAGTAGTAGTAGTAGTAGTAGTAGTAGTAGTAGTAGTAGTAGTAGTAGTAGTAGTAGTAGTAGTAGTAGTAGTAGTAGTAGTAGTAGTAGTAGTAGTAGTAGTAGTAGTAGTAGTAGTAGTAGTAGTAGTAGTAGTAGTAGTAGTAGTAGTAGTAGTAGTAGTAGTAGTAGTAGTAGTAGTAGTAGTAGTAGTAGTAGTAGTTTTTTTTTTTTTTTTTTTTTTTTTTTTTTTTTTTTTTTTTGGGCAGGTGGAAATGCTTATTTATGCACGAAGTGTGGGACTCCTCCATTCCTCTTGTAATGGTCCTACCCACTAAAACCACCTGCCCGTCTCCAACACATGACCCCGGAACCGCTTCCGCATTACTTCAGGACCATGTGTCTGCGCGTGTTCAGCGCTGCGCCTTTGTGTCTCATAACTATCCGACCGCGTTACCTTTGGTGTCAATGGCTTGTCGACTCACGTCGGAGTCGCCTCTCCGCCTCCCGTTCCTGGTCCTCTCGCTTTTTGGTGCGCAAGATCTTCTCGACGTACCTAGTGGCCGCATCCCAGTTGTCTTGGGACCCGAGCATAAAGCCGACGATGTTCTCGGGTGTGGCAACAGATCCAATGATGTTGTTGAGCTCGTCCCGATTTGTGGCCCACCTACTGCACTTGAAAAATGTGTGCTCCACATCGTCAACTTCCCCGTCATTGTAATCACACCGTGCGCTACTTCTTCGGTTGCATCGGTGAAGGTATGCATTGAATAGCCCGTGACCCGTCAGAAATTGCGTGAGGAAGTAGTCTACTTCCCCATGTTTCCTTTCGAACCACGGCACTATGTGATCGATCAGTTTTGCCGTCCATCGCCCTGTACTGGTTTGTTGCCAGCGATCCTCCCATTCTTGCAGAACTGCTGTTCTCTCAGTACGACGGACCCTTTCGCGGTCCACTTCGGCTCTTCTTTCGTATATCCTTTGTCTCTCCTTGGCAAGCAGATCAATCGGTATAACGCTCGCTACCATAAGAACTGCTGCCTCAGAAACCGTGCGGTACGCAGATGATATCCTCAGCGCTCCCCTTCGTTGAACCGATGCTACCTTTTTCCGATATTTTTCGGTGACTAGTGCGCCAGCCCAGACTTCAGCTCCGTAGAGCATGATAGAGTGTATTATCCCCATCATGATACGCCGTTTACTGCTCCTTGGACCGGGCACGTTCGGCATAAGCCGACTGAGCATGGCCACTGTTGTTGCTGCTTTATCCGCCGCCCTCTGTATATGCACCCAGTACGTGAGTTTCACGTCAAGCTGCATGCCCAAGTACTTGACGTGTCTGGCTGCGACAATGTCCGACCCACAAACTTCGGCATGGAACGGGTTCTCAAAATTTCTCCGTCTCGTGAGTACCACCATTTCCGTCTTGCTGGCTGCCAAAGCCAGACTGTGGTCTCGTAGCCAGTCACCCACTCTCCTCGAGACCTGGCTGACCCGTCTTCTTGCCTCCTCCTCATTCCTCGCACATACAGTGGCGGCGATGTCGTCAGCAAATCCGACCAGTTTGGTGCCTTCCGGCGGTTCAATGTTCAGTATACCGTCGTAGACCGCATTCCATAGATCCGGACCGAGAGCGGATCCTTGGGCAACTCCTGCAGTTAGGGTTTTGCTTCGGGGGCCCTCTGTAGTATCATAGAGGAGCTTCCTATTATCTAGGTAGTCCTCTATGACGTTTAGCAGATATCTCGGTACCCCGAATCTATCTCTCAGTGCCACCACGATGTCGGCCCACCTGATCGAGTTGAAGGCGTTCCTGACATCGAGCGTGAGCAGTACACAAACGCTACGCGTTCTGTGGTTTCCCGCCCACGCTCTGTTCGCCACTTTAACTACTTCCTCTATAGCCCCCACGGTAGACCTTTTCTCTCGGAAGCCGTGCTGGGAGTCGGAGAGTCCTCCCGCCCGATCGATGGCCGCTCGGAGTCTGCCACGTATCAGCTTCTCGAGTGTCTTACCCGCTGTGTCGAGCATACACAGCGGGCGGTACGACGAGCTGGTGATAGGTGGTCCTTTTCCTTTGTCCAATAGCACGAGGCGCTGCCTTTTCCATCTGACGCTGAAGGTTCCCGCTTTGAGGCACGCATTAAACATATTTAATAGCAGGAACGGGTGTTTTCCGGCTACCGCCCTTATAACCTCGTTTGGTACGAGATCAGGGCCTGGCGCCTTTCTGTTCCCTAGAGTCTTCACCACCTTGCTCAGTTCTTCGAGTGTGAAAAGTGGAATGCCCTCTGGTGTAATGGTTTCCCCCCTTTCACGTGGCTGATGCTCTGGGAACAGAGCACTGACGATCTCGTCCATAGTTTGTGGGTCCTTCGGTCCTTCTGGTCCTAGCCGTCCAAGCTTGCGCGTCACTATCTGGTAGCCTCGCCCCCAGACGTCGGCGTCGACCTCCATACATAGCTCTTTCCAGCACGCGGATTTCCTGCGTTTAACCGCGATCGTCAGCTCCTTTTTTGCGGCCTTATATGTAGCGTTGTCAGTTTCCCTTCCGGCGTCATTCCTCCTTCGTGCCCTTTGGGCCTTGCGTCTTGCTTTAAAGCACTTTCTCCGAAGTTCTGCAATTCCGTCGGTCCACCAGTACGCTGGGTTCCCGCGCCGCCTACATTGCTTCCTCGGCATTGCAGCCGCGCATCCCTTCTCGATGAGTTTCATCGTTCGTGCGACGAGATCTTCGGCTTCTTGTCTGCTAGTCGGGGCATCTGCAGCTTCTATGAGCAGAGAGGACTCCCGAGATAGGGTGCTGAGAAGCGCTTCAACGTCGAGCCTTGCCACGTTCCAGCCTCTGTTGCCCAGCTGTCGTTGCTCGGCTGTGGTCGGCCTAGCCGCGGGGCTAATAATATAGCTGATTTGTTGATGGTCACTAGCTGTGAAGTCTTCCAGAACCTGCCATCGGGCAACGCGCGTTGCTACGTTTGGGCTTGCGAGCGTGATATCGATGATCGTTCCGCGATAGCCACATCTCCTGAACGTGGTCGTGTTCCCTTGATTTAAAACCGTCAGGTCAAGTCTGGATATCATCTCAGCCATCTCATTCCCCCGCGTATCAGACCGGTCCATGCCCCATTCGTGGGACTTGGCGTTGAAGTCGCCGGCGACTAAAAACTCCCCCCCGATAGTCCGGCAGGAATCTTCTATGGCCGCAAGCTTTCGTCGGAAGGTGGCGATACCCTCATTCGGAGAGAGGTAGCAGCTCACGTAGGTCACTTCGTTGCTGGTAATCCATATGTGGCCCTCCCCTCTTCCCAGATTCGCCACAGGGAAAGCGTTTGGGTCTCTTACCCATATAGCCGCGGTGTTGGACTCGTCTGAGAACCATCCTCGTGCTTCTGGAACGCTGTATTGCTCTGAGATGATCGCCAGGCCAACGTTTCTCTCAAATGCCTGCTGAGTCAGTAGATTCTGAGCCAGCTTGCAGCGGCTCAGGTTTCCCTGCAATATCACCGCCATCGCGAACCGGTGTTCTTGCTGCGGGCGGCCTCCTGGTACACCTTGCATCGGTTTGTGCCCGGGACGTGGTCCACACTGCACTTGTCTGTCCTTTCTGCGCAGAGGTAACAGCGAGGACTGCTTTCGCATTGCGCTGCCTTGTGGCCTTCCACCCCGCATTTCCAGCACATCTTCCCGCGGTCAACCGATTTGCATTTCACAGCCTGGTGTCCAAAGCCATGGCACCGGTAGCAGCGATTAATCCTTAGGTGCTGTCGGACGCGACAGTTGACCCATCCAATTTTAATGCGGCCAGCCTTCACCATTTTTGCCGCAGCCGTGGCAGCCATTTCGACGAAGGCGATTCGGCTCCCTCGTAGGGACGTTTTCGATAGATTTATCTTCAAGCCGCTTCCTGCATCCCCATCCAGGGCGCTTTCGACGGCCTCATTTATGTCCTCCATTTCCACAGCTGCGTCTAGGTCGCGGATCTCGATGCTCGCTCTGGGAGCAAGCTGGCACACGTCACCCTCTTCGCCGACAGCAGCCTGGAGCGCGTTCCCGAAAGCATTTTTATTTCCGCCAGTAGAGCCCAGTTCCACAAGGACATTGCCACTGCTCGTCTCCCTGATGGCCTTAATCGTGACGCCTAGCTCGTCCGGTTTGACCTTTTTACGGACAGCCTTAAGAACTTCCGCGTAGTTTTTGCCCTTAGCTGGTCGGATTAACATAGCGTCCGGGCGTACTCTCGGTAGCTTCGGCCTCGTGACGGCCTTAGTATCGCTGCGTCCACTGCCTTTTTCATCAGCGTCGTCATTACGGGGAGGCTTCAGGGTTTCGGTGCGGCGATTTCCCACCTTAATCCAGCCTTCTTCGATCTCCTTCGGCTTCTTCGACTTCGGTTTAAGAGCAGCTTGCCCATCAGGGCTCGGTGTCGCCTCGGCCTGCCGCTTTCTTTTTGGAGTCGGGTTACCATCAGCGCTTGCTCCCGATGGCGGCACGGGTTTCTTCACTTTCTTCTGTTCATCCTGCTTTTGGGTAGTCACTAGAGCACGCGTAGACTCCCGTGCTCGCTTCCATCCTTTCCGGCTTCGACTTGCCAGATCAATGAGATCTTCTGCCCTTTCCAGGCCTTCTGTAACAGTCTTCTGCATGTTTTTGAACTTCTTGCAGAAGGACCTCATCGACTGAATCGTTTCTAAGAGGGTGCTGAGGTGCTTCTCTTCTTCCTCCTCGTACTCATGGCCGCTGGCCCGGGAGAGAGCTGTGCACTCCCGAGAGGACTCTACGCGCGCCCGAGCGACCGCGGCGGCGCCGGGTTTGACCGATGTCTCACGCCTGGGTGTTTCCTTCTCCGTACGCAGCTCCTTCGTTGCGACTATCGGGGCCTCGCTTCGCACTTCCGAACATGCAGATGTCCTCGTGCTCAAGCTTGCTACCTCCGCTAGACCATTCTCTTTTGCCTCTTGGAAGGAACCAATCCTCTTTCGTGACGGCTCCACCATGTTTTCCGGAGGCGTGCGAGGAGTTCGGCTTCCACCAGCAAACGGATTTACGTAGCTTCCACTCGGCGTCTTCGCGGTTTCGATACGAGTTTGGTCCATTTTTTTGGCGCGTCCTGTGCTCGCGCTTGCCTCCAGGGCACTTTCCATCTCCATGTTTTTTTTGACGCGTGATTGGCCCTCCCCAGAATCCGTAGGGCCAGTGCCGGCCACCGGGGCTTTCACCCGATAGGAACCAGCAGTGAGATTTCCCTTGTTAGGGCTGCTCACCTGGGGTATGTTGTTTTTTTCACACTGAATGTCCATTATTCATCGTTGCTACTGGTTTTGGTCCGCCCCAGGTATTTATGTTTTATTTCCCTGATACCTGCCATATCTGACAGGCTCTCCCCTATCCGCCACCTGGGGAGGCGCCCAATGGGGGACCAGCAACCCCACATGGGTAGTAGTAGTAGTAGTAGTAGTAGTAGTAGTAGTAGTAGTAGTAGTAGTAGTAGTAGTAGTAGTAGTAGTAGTAGTAGTAGTAGTAGTAGTAGTAGTAGTAGTAGTAGTAGTAGTAGTAGTAGTAGTAGTAGTAGTAGTAGTAGTAGTAGTAGTAGTAGTAGTAGTAGTAGTAGTAGTAGTAGTAGTAGTAGTAGTAGTAGTAGTAGTAGTAGTAGTAGTAGTAGTAGTAGTAGTAGTAGTAGTAGTAGTAGTAGTAGTAGTAGTAGTAGTAGTAGTAGTAGTAGTAGTAGTAGTAGTAGTAGTAGTAGTAGTAGTAGTAGTAGTAGTAGTAGTAGTAGTAGTAGTAGTAGTAGTAGTAGTAGTAGTAGTAGTAGTAGTAGTAGTAGTAGTAGTAGTAGTAGTAGTAGTAGTAGTAGTAGTAGTAGTAGTAGTAGTAGTAGTAGTAGTAGTAGTTTTTTTTTTTTTTTTTTTTTTTTTTCCCATGGGCAGGTGGAAATGCCTATTTATGCACTGTGTGTGGGACTCCTCCATTCCTCATGGAATGGCCCTACCCACTAAAACCACCTGCCCCTCCTCCGGCCGAATAACCCCGGGACCGCTTTCGCATTGCTTCAGGGTTACTGGCTTTTGTGCCGCGATGTAGTCGGCTCTGCTTCTGATCTGCCTGGATGGCACGTCTCCAGCGGTCCGTTGAGGTACCGTCCTCGCTGCCTGCGCTCTTACGGGTTCGTTTGGTTCCGCTCTCTCTCCTGCTGCTCGTTTCTTTTCGTCCTGAGTATCGTCTCTGCTAGAGTTGCGACCGCGTCCCAGTCTCTTTGCGACCTCAGCATCATTGCTACGATAGTCTGTGTGGAACCTGGTTGCCCAAGGATTTCCTCCAAGTCGCTTCTCTCGGACACCCACCGCTCGCACTCGAAGAAGGTGTGCTCGACGTTGTCTACTGCATTCACGCAGTAGTCACAGTACTGACTCTGCTTTATTCCCATCCTGTGCAGGTAGCAATTAAAGTTGCCATGGCCAGTAAGGAGTTGGGTGAGGTAGAAATTAACCTCTCCGTGCTCCCTACCGATCCACGGGCCAATGGGTCCTATCGTTCTGGCTGTCCATCTTCCGGTTGGTTCAGAGATCCACCGCTGCTCCCAGAGCTGCACCGTGTGGTTTCTTTCTTCACTGCGTAAACTGGACCTGTTTTGGCTCCTCAAGAAGATTCTTCTCCTCTCCTTGGCTAACAGATCTATCGGTGGTGTACCCGCGATAACCAGAACCGCCGCCGCTGAGACTGTTCGGTAAGCGGAGGTGATTCTGAGGGCGCTCCTCCTCTGCACTGAGACTATTCTCTTTAGATACACCTTGGTGTCTAGGGAGTCGGCCCAGATTTCCGCTCCATACAAGAGGATAGAGTGCACGACGCTCATCATAATTCTCCTTTTGCTAGGCTGTGGTCCGTTCACGTTAGGCATAAGCCTTGCCAGCAGTTCCACTGTCTTAGCTGCTTTTTCGGTTGCCTGCAGGATATGAGGCCAATAGGTGAGTTTGCAGTCCATCGTGATGCCAAGGTACCGTACTGCGCTTGTAGCGACGACTATCTTGCCGTCGATCTTCACTCTCAGTGGCTCGGCGAATCTTCTCTGTCGGGTCAAAACCACCATCTCCGTTTTGGAGGCCGCTAGTTTCAAACCGTGGTCTGCTAGCCATTCTCTGGCAAGTTCTGTTACGTACTCGACGCGTTGTTCCGCCTGCGCCAGGTTTCTAGCCCTGACTACCGCCGCCACGTCGTCAGCGAATCCAACCAATTTTGCCCACTCGGGCATAACAATTCGGAGTATCCCGTCGTACATGATGTTCCATAGGTCCGGCCCAAGAGCCGAGCCCTGAGCGACACCCGCGGTGGTCTTCCTTCTTTGTTCACCTTCCGTTGTTGTATACACTAATACCCTACTGCTCAGGTAGTTGTTGATAACCCTTCGCAGATAGGCTGGAATCGCGAACTTATTTTCCAAGGCATTCAGAATGTCGGTCCATCTCGCTGAGTTAAAAGCGTTTTTCACGTCTAAAGTCACCAAGATACAGGCATCGCGTGACCTACAGTTGCCTGCCCAAGCGCAGCGCGCCTCCTTGGTGACTTCTTCTATCGCTCCAATAGTCGAGCGACCCACGCGAAATCCGTGCTGGGTGTCGGACAGTCCTCCAGATACTTCCACCGCTACGCGTACGCGTGCCCTCAGCATCTTTTCATACACTTTCCCTGCATTGTCCAGCATGCAGAGGGGCCTATAGGATGAAGGAGTGATGGGTGAACCCTTACCCTTGTCCAGTAGGACAAGCCTCTGCCTCTTCCAGCGTGTACCAAATACTCCCGCCAGAAGACAGGCGTTGAACATGTTGAGCAATATGTATGGGCATTCTCTCACAATGGCTTTCAGTACCTCTGCAGGTATCCCGTCGAGTCCTGGCGCTTTGCGGTTGCCCAGAGAGTTAGTTGCCTCCTTTAGCTCATCGACAGTGAAAACAGGAAAGTTTTCTTCCACCGGGTGGACCACCTTGTAGGGTCTGTCTGGGTGGTTTGGGAAAAGCGCATCTACAATCCCCTCCATGGTCCCAGGTTCTCCTGGTGGTTCCGGTGTCTGTCTCCCTAAGCGTCGGCTGACTATCCGATAGCCTCGTCCCCATACATCCTGGTCAACCTCTTTGCAGAGATCCCGCCAGCACCTCCTCTTGCTCGCCTTTATGGCCGTTCTCAAGGCTTTTTTCGCCATCGTATATTGCTCTACTGCCGCCGCATCTACGCCTCGCCTTCTGAGTCGTTGGGCTCTTCTTCGCGCATATAGTGCCGCCCTACGGAGTTCGGCGATCTCCTCGGTCCACCAGTAAGCAGGACTCCCTCGTTGATTTTTAGCTCGCTTTGGCATAGAGGCGTCACAAGCCTTAGTGATGAGTCGCATTGTACGCTCGATGAGCTCCTCAGCATCGGCCTCAGTTACCCCTAACTGCCATTCTCGTTCCTGACAGAAATCAGCAGCCCTAAGTACAGTGCTCAGGAGGAGAGGCTCGTTGAGCTTCGCGACATTCCAGCCCCGGCCGGTGTTCTGGGTGGTGCGTCTATGCTCTGCCCCAGTCCTTTGCCCTACCCTAAACTTCACATACTGGTGTTCACTCCCAGTGAATTCCTCCAACACCGTCCAGTCCTCTACCCTCGCCGCGATGTCCGCGGTCGCCATGGTGATGTCAATTATTGTTCCCTGACAACCGGCTCGTCTAAACGTCGGCGCCTCGCCTGTGTTAAGGAAAATAAGATCCAGTCTGGCTGCCGATTCAGCCACCGCCGTTCCCCTGCTGCAGGTCCTCGCCATCCCCCACTCTAGTGCCTTGGCGTTATAATCCCCTGCTACGAGGACTTCACCTGTCATTTCTCTTATGGAATCTTCCAGCTCAGCTAGCTTCTGGCGATATAGGGCTATTCCCTCATTGGGCGAAAGGTAAACGCTGACGTAATATGTGTCAGCACTTTGTACCCATACATAGCCATTCCCCTTGCCCGTTGACTTAACTGGAAATGCCGTTGCGTTTCGAATCCAGATCGCTGCAGTGTCGGTGTTGTCTGCGTACCAATTGCGGCCTGCATTCTTGTGGTACTGCTCGGATATTATCAGGAAGTCTACGTTATGCTCTACTACCATTTGCATAAGCACATCTTGTGCTAGTCGGCTCCTGCTCATGTTAGCCTGCAGAAAGGTCGCCATTATCTTCGTTTTTTCTGGCAGGCCTCCTTGTAACTTTCACACTGCGAGGATCCCGAGACATGATCGAGACGTCGTTCATCCGCCTGTCTCTCACAAAGATGGCAGTGAGCTTTTCCACTGCACTGGCTAGCTTTGTGGCCTTCTTCACCGCACTTCCGGCAGAGGTTGCTCCTGTCGACTTCTTTGCAGTCTACGGCATAGTGGCCGAAGCCTTGGCAGCGGAAGCACCGCGTGGGTTGCACCCTCATCCTGGCCCGACAGTTCACCCAGCCTATCTTGATATGCGCCGCGTCTACGAGTTTCCGAGCCGCCGTTGCACTCATGTCGACTATCGCCAATTTGTTCCCTCGGAGAGTCCCTTTGGATAGGAATATCCTCTCGACTCCACAGTCATCATCCTTAAAAAAGGATTGCAGAGCGCACCTCACTTCCACCTCCTCTGTTACCTCGTCGATGTCTCGTATTTCGACGCTTGCCCGGGGCACGTTGCCCCGGGCAAGTTGCCTTACTCTTCCAGTGGTACCGACAGCTTTTTGGATCGCCTCACCGAACTTGGACTGGTCTTCAGGGGATGCTCGTATCTCCACTAGTACACTTCCAGCCCTTGTTGCCCGAATACCTTTCACCTGTACGCCCATGCACTCCGGTTTAACGTCTGCGCGTATTGTTTTAAGGACATCTGCGTATTTTTTACCCTCTCCTGGCCTAATGACGATGGCGTCTGGGCGAGTCTTACGCGTCCTCTTTTTCCGCGGGCCGTCTTTCTCTACTCTCTCAGGGCCCTTAGTGGTTTTCACGTTGGGCGTTGAGTCCATTCTGTTTATTGGCGATGTTTTGGGTTTCTTCCGCGTTCGTTTTGTTACTTCTGACCAAGCCTCTTCTGGCTCTGCTTGATGCTTTTTTTTAGGACGTAGGCCCACCCCATTATCCGGACTCGGTGTGCCATTTGCTGGTCTTTTCGTTCCGCTGTTTAAGCTCGGTTTCGGCCGCGGCGGAGGGCAATCGCTTTGGGCCGTAGGATGGCTGCCGCTTGCACTGCAATTCACCTGTGCATTGTCTAGCGCTTCACGAGCGTGGTTGATTCTAGCCCTCATTTTGAGAGTTGCGTGAATTTTGAGGTTTACTAACTCCAATCCATCCTTTACGAACCTGTCGAGGTTTGGCCTCGTTCGGGCGCGTTCCGTGAGCTTCCCGAGTTCCTTTTGGAGGATCTCAAGCAGCCTATCGAATTCGTTCTCCAGGTTGTTGCAGCTATTCGCCAGTTCCGTATCTGGGCTGCCCGGTGGCCGGATCGTGGGGTCCACCTTGTGTGCGCTGTTGCCGCTGCTGTTTCTTCTTGAGGCGTTTGATGATTCGAGAGCCAAGTCGACCACTCTCGACCCACTGCGGTCGTGTGCTAACGACGTCTGGGAGCCCGCTTTCTCACTCCCTATCGACGCCGGTACTGGGGATCCGTGCCCCTGCACCGTAATCATATTTTCCTTACCAGTGTCCATGTTGCGAGGAAGTTGGGTTTTTTTGACAGGGTGCCCCACCCCTGCTGTTGGTCCGCGGAGCCTACTTTATCGGCCCTACCCTCCGTAACTGGAGAGCGTACCCCCATCCGCCACCCGGGGACGCGCCACGTAGGGGTTACAGCCTCCCCCCGTGGAGTAGTAGTAGTAGTAGTAGTAGTAGTAGTAGTAGTAGTAGTAGTAGTAGTAGTAGTAGTAGTAGTAGTAGTAGTAGTAGTAGTAGTAGTAGTAGTAGTAGTAGTAGTAGTAGTAGTAGTAGTAGTAGTAGTAGTAGTAGTAGTAGTAGTAGTAGTAGTAGTAGTAGTAGTAGTAGTAGTAGTAGTAGTAGTAGTAGTAGTAGTAGTAGTAGTAGTAGTAGTAGTAGTAGTAGTAGTAGTAGTAGTAGTAGTAGTAGTAGTAGTAGTAGTAGTAGTAGTAGTAGTAGTAGTAGTAGTAGTAGTAGTAGTAGTAGTAGTAGTAGTAGTAGTAGTAGTAGTAGTAGTAGTAGTAGTAGTAGTAGTAGTAGTAGTAGTAGTAGTAGTAGTAGTAGTAGTAGTAGTAGTAGTAGTAGTAGTAGTAGTAGTAGTAGTAGTAGTAGTAGTAGTAGTAGTAGTAGTAGTAGTAGTAGTAGTAGTAGTAGTAGTAGTAGTAGTAGTAGTAGTAGTAGTAGTAGTAGTAGTAGTAGTAGTAGTAGTAGTAGTAGTAGTAGTAGTAGTAGTAGTAGTAGTAGTAGTAGTAGTAGTAGTAGTAGTAGTAGTAGTAGTAGTAGTAGTAGTAGTAGTAGTAGTAGTAGTAGTAGTAGTAGTAGTAGTAGTAGTAGTAGTAGTAGTAGTAGTAGTAGTAGTAGTAGTAGTAGTAGTAGTAGTAGTAGTAGTAGTAGTAGTAGTAGTAGTAGTAGTAGTAGTAGTAGTAGTAGTAGTAGTAGTAGTAGTAGTAGTAGTAGTAGTAGTAGTAGTAGTAGTAGTAGTAGTAGTAGTAGTAGTAGTAGTAGTAGTAGTAGTAGTAGTAGTAGTAGTAGTAGTAGTAGTAGTAGTAGTAGTAGTAGTAGTAGTAGTAGTAGTAGTAGTAGTAGTAGTAGTAGTAGTAGTAGTAGTAGTAGTAGTAGTAGTAGTAGTAGTAGTAGTAGTAGTAGTAGTAGTAGTAGTAGTAGTAGTAGTAGTAGTAGTAGTAGTAGTAGTAGTAGTAGTAGTAGTAGTAGTAGTAGTAGTAGTAGTAGTAGTAGTAGTAGTAGTAGTAGTAGTAGTAGTAGTAGTAGTAGTAGTAGTAGTAGTAGTAGTAGTAGTAGTAGTAGTAGTAGTAGTAGTAGTAGTAGTAGTAGTAGTAGTAGTAGTAGTAGTAGTAGTAGTAGTAGTAGTAGTAGTAGTAGTAGTAGTAGTAGTAGTAGTAGTAGTAGTAGTAGTAGTAGTAGTAGTAGTAGTAGTAGTAGTAGTAGTAGTAGTAGTAGTAGTAGTAGTAGTAGTAGTAGTAGTAGTAGTAGTAGTAGTAGTAGTAGTAGTAGTAGTAGTAGTAGTAGTAGTAGTAGTAGTAGTAGTAGTAGTAGTAGTAGTAGTAGTAGTAGTAGTAGTAGTAGTAGTAGTAGTAGTAGTAGTAGTAGTAGTAGTAGTAGTAGTAGTAGTAGTAGTAGTAGTAGTAGTAGTAGTAGTAGTAGTAGTAGTAGTAGTAGTAGTAGTAGTAGTAGTAGTAGTAGTAGTAGTAGTAGTAGTAGTAGTAGTAGTAGTAGTAGTAGTAGTAGTAGTAGTAGTAGTAGTAGTAGTAGTAGTAGTAGTAGTAGTAGTAGTAGTAGTAGTAGTAGTAGTAGTAGTAGTAGTAGTAGTAGTAGTAGTAGTAGTAGTAGTAGTAGTAGTAGTAGTAGTAGTAGTAGTAGTAGTAGTAGTAGTAGTAGTAGTAGTAGTAGTAGTAGTAGTAGTAGTAGTAGTAGTAGTAGTAGTAGTAGTAGTAGTAGTAGTAGTAGTAGTAGTAGTAGTAGTAGTAGTAGTAGTAGTAGTAGTAGTAGTAGTAGTAGTAGTAGTAGTAGTAGTAGTAGTAGTAGTAGTAGTAGTAGTAGTAGTAGTAGTAGTAGTAGTAGTAGTAGTAGTAGTAGTAGTAGTAGTAGTAGTAGTAGTAGTAGTAGTAGTAGTAGTAGTAGTAGTAGTAGTAGTAGTAGTAGTAGTAGTAGTAGTAGTAGTAGTAGTAGTAGTAGTAGTAGTAGTAGTAGTAGTAGTAGTAGTAGTAGTAGTAGTAGTAGTAGTAGTAGTAGTAGTAGTAGTAGTAGTAGTAGTAGTAGTAGTAGTAGTAGTTGTAGTAGTAGTAGTAGTAGTAGTAGTAGTAGTAGTAGTAGTAGTAGTTGTTGTAGTAGTAGTGGCGAGACCCGCGAGACGATGCATGTTATCATGAGGAATAATCACCATGTTTGTGGCATATTCCATGGCTCGTGTACACCAAGCCGGCACAAGAAGACACTTCAGAAATCCGACACAGTGCTCGACGATGAACCTCTTCTTACTGCTCCAGTTTCCCATTTTTGCGGCTAGTCGTCGAAGAATTTTTTGATAAAATATGTTTTACCACAGCCCGTAGGACCGCTTATCACGGGTGTCCACGGATTTTTCCAACGTGTATTGCAACATACTTACAATTGCTAGCATACGTTATTATTTTCGAAGACTATAAAAGCCGAGATTTCGTGCGGAGCCACCGAGCACTGCGGGCACTAGGCCATCGCCCTCACAGCTATGTCAAAAACGGGCGACGTCACAGCTAAGGAATTCCCTCGCTGCCGTAAACAGCAGGTCAGCGACCAGCTGGCCTCGCTTGGCGGCGAGGGGAAGACGGGTGGCGCGGCAACGGCAAGCCAAGAAAGGCTCAGGAAATCGCGCTAGATCTCAAAATTAAGCCGAAATAATGTAGAGGGGAATGAGACAGAAAGGAAGGCTATTAAAGAGCCTGCAGGAGGAAAAATGCTCGCATAACCAAAGGTGCTCTTCTTTTATCATACGTACATTTTACACTTCGCTCTTAGCTCTCATCTTTTTAATTATGAGCATTCTGGAGAAAAGTTAAAAGTTCGTGCTTTATCAAAACGAGTTTTCAATAAGTCTATAACGAAGTGTTGGAAATAATTAAGAAAATCGAGTCGGGGTAGTGGACAACGAAGACAGCAGGAAAAGGAAAGGCAAGCGAGTAATTAAAACGATAAGAAGAATACTCCGTGAAATTTAGAAGAAATTTATAGTAATCTAAGATTGTGTAGGCTTTATTTGAATAAAATTAAGCAGATAGTATTTAAGCGAATAATATTTAAGCAAGTAACATTTTAGCGCGTAGCATTTTAACATGTAGAATAAGCAAGTAGTATATAAGCGAGTAGATTTAAAGCGGATAGGAAGAAAGTGAAACCAGCGGCAAATAGAGAGAATTATAAGCCCGATAGACATCACTTTTAAGAACAAATTCACGCGCGTACGTCGTGTTTGTATGTGTGTGTCGAGTGACAGGCTTACTACCAACGCACGAAACCAATAACAAACTACCTAGCTATGTGTACCGAGAAGCTAGGTAAACGAAGTACAAGAAAAGAATTGTAAAATAATCGCAGGAAATAACCAATTTAAATGCACTATACTGGTTATCAGTGCCAAGAAACCGCACATTCATATTTTTATTTTAATTGCCTTTTCAATAAACCCTACTTTTACCTACCTCGAAGTCTAAATTAATTATCCCTGGGTTCGAGTTCGAATTCTTCCCCTCGGAGGATAAAAATTAATGTTAACGAAAGAAATTACCGTTACAGTATTGTAATAATTTTTTAATTATTATATTTACTTACCCATATATATTGTGACGTTGTCACAGATCCTAAAGGATAAAGAACAGGAGATAGAAAGCTGGTCAGCTGGTCGCTGACCTCGCTCGAGCGGTGAGGGGAACGGCAGGGCACGGTGGCGGGGCATCTGAAACAGGAGAAATTACATAAGATATGATAATGAGAGGAGTTAAAATAACAGAGTGGGAAAGGCTTGTGGAGGATATATAAAGCAACTGCGAACAGGGAGAACTCTCTTATCCGTGCAAACTATCGACCAAGTAAGAACACGCTTGTGCGCAACAGTAAAAATATTGCTGTATCAAGAAATTCATATTAAATCCAAGGATTTTAATAAAAGAAACGGTGTGAGTTAGCCCATCATACTTGTTGGAACATTAGCAAATTAAAGATAAAGTGAAAGTTAGTGGAGGGACCATTAAAAAGATTAATAGCGAAATAAAACAGCATCGGACCGTGCAAAATAAGAAAATATTCTAAAAAACAAACTGAAAACAGTAAGCTGGAGGCATTGAACTATATGAGTGGAATTTAGCTTAGGAGAGTTACGAAAATAGCATAAGAAAGTTTAAATTGAATAATCAGCAATAAGTAGGAATAGTTTGTAAGAGGAATTTCACCGCTGATCCAGAGAGCGCATAAGTCGAAATCCGATATCGTCGCGGATAAAGAAGAGCAAGGAATCTTCACATATATTTCTCGTCGCAAATTAATTGTACGGTCAACGGCGCCAAAAAGCCAAACACTGCATAGTCTTACATTAATTGTTGAATAAACCCTACTTATACCTCAGACCGAAGTCTATCACTCATTATCTTCGTGTTCGAGCCCGAATTCTTCCACTCCAAAGACAAAACTAAATGATAACGTAAAAATACCGTTACAATATATATATATATATATATATGGATATAGATATAGATATAGTTAAATAAGTATTCAGTGTGATATTCCCAAAATGCTCTTTCTGTGTGAAAATTGATTGATTTTAGATCCGGGGAAACGACAGAATAATCAAGAATATCCCCGAATAATACATACTGAATTAACTCACGCCTTGATTCATAGAAGCTTAAGCCCACGGCGCAATGACTATTTTCAACCAGTTTTAAATATTCTAAATCAGTCTGGCTTGCTTCACAGGCCTAATTTGCACTTGTGTAACTCATTTTTCTTGTTACTTTAGACCGCTTTTGTTACGTCAAAATCGCGGCCTATCTTACGATCCCACGAATTTAACATAGATTTCACGTTTCGGTGTATCTTTTCCGTGCTCTGGTCAAGGAGAATAAATTCTCCCTTTACCACACCCGACGAGAAAATACCGAAGACGCAAGCCCGTTTTTGAGTCTAACCTCGCGGAAAATTACTCGGGATAGGGCTGGAGTGCGTTTTGTTCTTGGTTGGGGATAATCACTTCACGAATAATGGGGAGGGACTTGAATGACAATTTCACGCGGAGCAAGATTTCACTTTAATTGGTAATTGAAAATTATACCTACGGTTGTTTGTTACTGTGGTTCTTACTGTTGAACGTTGGTTGGGCGTAGATTAGTGTAGTCAGACAGACTAAAAATCGAACGTAGGCGTTGGTGCGTGTTAATAATTATTTATTGAAATGAAACTACATGAGTAGTTGAATGTTGCACGTTCAATATTCCCGATTTTACAAGCGTTAATAATTATAAGTACTGTACTCTTACTCTGTACTACTTGAAACTATACTTTGTGAAAATTAAGCCGTGGTGAAAATTCATCGTTCTGGACTGCTTTATTTCCCGGCAAACAGTACTACTTGTTGCCTTGGAAAAATTCTAATTCACTGCCGGCGACTTATTGACTGCCAGGCTAGTGATTAGTCCTCTAGTTGACCCCCCGTGAAACTGTGTTACTTGACTCCCCGTGAAAAAGTGTCGCCGGCCGATTTTCGCGGCCTTTTAAAGGGCTCCTGAGCGTCGAAAATTCTTGTCGTCAAGCGCGTAAAAGAAGAGAAGGGATAAAACCCTATCCTGATTATAAGAATTTCCCCGTGGTCTATCTCGACCATACACGTATTCATTCCCCTTACTCCGCAGAGTAGCTTCTCGACATGCAGAGCCATAAATCTATGCAAGTGCATCGGTATGGCGCGCTCTGATTTGTCCGCGCGATGTGCTACACAGAGGACCACGCGATTAGGTGAGGGAACGCGTTCGAAGCGTTTTTCCCCTGAAAATGAGGCGATTTTTACCACCCCGCTTCTTGGCCTACTTTCAATAGAATTTCCTAGTTTAGGTAATATCCTTATGCTCGCTTCTCTGTAGATGTGTCTATGGTAATGGCTTAGTTTTCCAGCGTTTTTACGGAACTTAAATAAATCCTTCACATGAAACCACTAATAATAATTTTGTTACAGCTTCTGCAGTTAATTTTGACGTATGCAACCTGATTTCTGCGTTAATCTCTTATTAGTATAAATGGTTTCGTTGGGTTATGGCTTATTCCATACATCATTGGTTATTCGTTAAATTAGTGATTACTCTAGTTATATGATAGCTAATGAGTTTTCTTAAATAATTTGTTAGTTAGACGTTAGATTTCTTATAGTTAATAAGTTTTCTTAAATAATTTGCTAGTTAGACGATTATTCTCGTGCTATAGGAACGAGAGCGAGAGAGAGAGATAGAGATTTTACTTGAGAACGACTCGTCTAACTTGGTTACTCGTACATTTTGTTCGTACGCAAGTCGGCTAGATCGCCGTTCAGCCCTAGCGATAAGGCGTTCGTCGTGGCGTAGAGAGTCGCCCCAGCCTCGCTTTCCTGCAGAGGAAGCTCTATTGAAACGCGTTACCGTTTTCTCTCTTTCTCGATTCGTTTTACTTTTAGTATTTAGCTGTAAAACAATCTTAACATTTCATTTTATCCTGTCTATGTATGTGTAATGTATTCCATATAAATAACTCGATGGTAAAACGAGTATGTCTATGCATGGAAACGAGAGAGAGAGAGAGAGAGAGTTCTTCTCTTGAGAACGACTCGCCTAACTTGGTTACTCGTACATTTCGTTCGTAGCCAAGTCGGCTAGATCGCCGTTCAGCCCTAGCGATAAGGCGTTCGTAGTGGCACAGAGAGTCGCCTAGCCTCGCTTTTCTGCAGAGGAAAATTTGTTGAAACATGTTATAGTTTTTCTCTCTTTCTCGTTTAGTCTTACTTATGGGTGTTCAGCTGTAAAATAATCTTAACATTTCATTTTATCCTATATATATATGTATAACATATTCCATATATATAATTTACTAGTAAAACAAGTAATTTTATACATGAAAACGAGAGAGAGCGAGAGAGTTCTTCTCTTGAGAATGACTCGCCTAGCTTGGTTACTCGTACATTTCGTTCGTACGCAAGTCAGCTAGATCGCTGTTCAGACCTCGCGCAAGGCGTTTTCGTTGCGCGGAGAGTCGGCCAGCCTCGCTTTCCTGCAGCAGAAGCTTCATTGCAACTCAATTTTAGTCTCATCTCCTTCTCGTTTTTCTGTCTATTTTTCGCTATTTTACCATGAATTAATCCTAATATTTCCTTTATCCTTTCTATATAGGCATAACATGTTCTATATATTTATGATGGTGTTTTTACTATAAATTCTAATATTTTACGAGAGACATGTTAATATATAGGCATAACATGTTTTATATATTTATGATGGTATTTTGACTATAAATTCTGTTGGAAATTCAGCTGGCGCACGGCGATCGATAATCGTCGTGCGCCTACCTGTTGCGCTGCTTTGCTACACGTTGTTCGGTTGAGTCGGAGATAGCCGAAGCATGGGCTTCGCGAAGCCGAGGATGTGCCTCGTTGGCACGCCGCGTCAAGCGAGAGGATGTCTCTCTCGCTTGACTTCGGTTTCGCTCACCGGCTATCTCGCTCAACTGACTCCAGCGCCCAACGAAACTTTCATATTCCGCAGCCATATTGGAAATTTTGACACTTTTTCGCACGCACCGGCAAGAACAGCACGCATCCAGACTCTCGGACTGTTTCATGGATTTATACATCGGACTCGCTCAACATCTCGCTCATCAGGACTCATTTGCTCAAGGTAAGAGTACATTGACATAATTTGGTAGAAATTCACTGTCAGTGAGGAGAGAAATACGGTGCATCACCACTTTGGCTCACTCGTGGCGTGCGCTGCAGCACATGCAGCATCATGCTTTCCTCACTTGCTTTAGCCGGTATAATTAATATAATTATACCGGTGTGGTCTATTCACTGTGCTTTTCTCCAGAAATTCTGCTAGGAAAGCACAGTGACTATACGCAGTTCATTTGTACAGCCTCAATATCTGTTTGTATTGTGCTACGCAGTGCTGACTGCGTAGCTGAGTTCACATAGATCAGCACTCCTGCAATATTTGCTGAGAGTGCTCTCATTATTAATTCATTGCAGCTACTCTGCAATACAGTGCTGAGTAGTTGCAGCGAGTTACGCACACATTTTCGCACTCAATGGCATCAGCGTGTCGTGCTGCGTAGCTTTCACTACGTGGCACGCACCGCTGTCTCAAGCTCAATCACACTCAGCACACAAGTAATGTAATTGTGTGCTGCTCAAATAACATTCAAAATTCAATTTGTTTATTTATTATTATAAATTGTACCTTTTTTCTAAATTCATGTTTTGACTGATTTTCTAAATTAACTTATTTTGGCATTAATTTTCAATTTTAGTGACCACACATTTTGTATTAAAATTGTACTTCGTACCACGGTTTTGGAAGGTAGAATAAACTACTTCCTCACGATAACATCTACTTGGTCTGGTTTTATTTTCCTCTTGCCTCGAGTGAGTACTCACATTCCGTCAATATATTCACAGGTCGGTCAAGCCATCACCGGACGGATTCTCAACATTCTTGTTGAATTCTCAATATTTTGGTCCTTCGAGCCGGATACTCGACTCGAGCAAAGAGAGAACCAGGGTTCTCTACCTTCCGCTCTCACCTCTACACATTCTTCGGCTCATCTTGGGATAGGGCTCTGCGCAGCCTGTCGCAGGATCCTCATCAGCTCATCGCCTCGTTCAGCGGACCAACAGATGGGGTAAAGTACTTCTCTGCGGAGAATCTTCGTTACTGTCTAACTTTCTCTACTTGTTCCGTGTGCAACAGGACTGACAATGTCTGAAGGCACTCCGAAAGACTCTGGGGTGGCACCTGGAGTTCTGGACGAGAAAATGACATTGGTGGTTCCTGGGGCCGGCGTCACTCCGAGGAAGACCCGATCACCGTCTCGACTGACAACCGAGATGGTGCTAAAGGTCCAATCGCAGCGGCGCCGGATTGCTCATTTGCACACGGTCATTGCTCTGCTTCACGAGGGCGCAGACTCCCTCTTGCACTCAACTGTAAGATCATAGCACGGAAAGCCATGGAGAGGTTGTGCTATAACTGCTTCGGTCGACACAACGCATCGGCTTGCCGATCTACCTGGACGTGCAAGGAGTGTGCAGGGCGGCATCACACCATGCTGCATCCAGCAGCGCCCCCTGCAACGACTTCCAACGCACAACCAACACATTCTCAGACGTCGACGCACTAGGATGTTGCCGCGGTCGTCCTTTCATCGGCACAGCTCACATGGAACTGCTCAACATTATTGGCAACTGCATTAGCAGATATACACACATCGGTCTCAGCTCATCAGGCAAGATTTCTCATCGATCCTGGATCGGAATTGACATTCATTACGAAAGAACTCTTCCGTAAACTCAACACCACACGCAAGCACTCATCAATTTCGATCACAGGGATCGGTGGAAGGCACTCAACGCAGACGCGTGGTTTGGTTCAACTCACAATGTGCTCCACACACACCAAGGGGAAAGTCTCGGTATTGGCTCACATTCTCAACACGATTATTACTTATTTGCCATCATTTGAGTCGCCAGCACGACATGGTCTCACATAGTGAAGCTGAAGCTGGCGGATCCGGACTTTCTCACACCACGACCAATCGATATCATAATTGGAGCAGATATTTATGGACAGGTTATTAAACCAAATATTCTCAAGGGCACATCATCTGCACCTATTGCACAATTATCGATATTTGGGTGGCTCATCATTGGACCAACAAACTCATGTCAATCTGACGCACTCACTGTTCATCATGCTGCGGTGCAACATGACGATCAGGAATTACAAAATGTGCTAACAAAATTTTGGATTCAGGAAGAGTCACCAAAGGATACAGTAAGTCAACTCACACCAGAGGAGCAGGCATGCGAGGATCATTCTCGAGACACGCATCAGCGTGATTCTACAGGCCGGTACATCGTTCGGCTTCCTCATATCATCGCCTGCGAATCTTGGAAGTTCACACTCACGAGCATTTCAGTGTCTGCAACACATTATACGTAAAATCTCAAAGGATGCTGAATACTGTCAGCTCTACTCACAATTCACGGACAAATACAAACAACTTGGTCATATGGTGAAGGCTTCAAGGTCATCTTGAAGTAAAATACAATTATCGGCCTCACCACGGTGTTCTCAGACCAGACAGTACTACCACGAAATTACGTGTTGTATTCAATGGGTCGAGTTCAACTTCATCAGGAAAATCTCTCAATGACATCATGCACACCGGACCGAATTTATTGCTCAACATTTCGGACGTGCTCATTTGGATCCGTCAACATAGACACATCTTCGCCACTGACATAACAAAAATGTATCGTCAGATCCGAGTTCATCCTGAGGATTGGAATCTTCAACGGATTCTATGAAAAGATGGTCAACTTAATCCTGTGCCTTTTCAACTAACTACGGTTACATATGGTACCAAAGCTGCGCCATATTTGGCAGTTCGAACACTCATGCAGCTGACCGAAGATGAAGGCCATCGGTTTCCGCTTGCTGTGCCAGCTATAAAATTTGGCAGGTATGTGGATGACATCTTCGGTGGGGCGGATTCAACTCAACAGCTCATTGAAATAGCTCAAAAGCTCAAGGACTTGTGCATGGCGGGCGGTTTTCCACGCGCCAAGTGGCACTCGTCAGACCTCAAAGTATTTGCCAATATCTCATCATCAAGGTCAAGCTCAGCTATCTCAATGGACGACTGCGAGACAAAGATTCTTGGTTTGACTTGGCTTCCTAGTGAAGACAAGTTCAAGTTCTCTTCACGGTTCAACTCAGCTCAGGAAATTTTCACACGCCTCGTTTTCTCCGAGGTGGCTCAACTCTTTGATCCAATCGGTTCGTCTCACCAGTTGTGATAAGAGCCAAAATACTCTTGTAAGAGCTTTGGCTTCACAAGCTCAACTGGGATGGTCCACTGCCATCCCAGGTCTCAACACGAAGGATGGCAATAAGAGAAGATCTCACTTGTCTGCAGACTCTCAATTCCTTGGTGGTTTAACACATGGAGCAACTCAACAGTGGAATTGCACGGCTTCTCTGATGCATCTCAACTGGCCATGGCCGCAGTGATTTATATCACTGTTGACTCAACTTCCACAGGAAAGGTGGCTTCACTTGTTTGCTCAAAACGCGCGTGGCACCACTCAAGAAGCTCACCATACCAAAGCTTGAACTGACTGCAGCTTTGTTGTTAGCTAAGCTGGTTGCATACGTTCAAGCCACACTCAAGGTTAAAATTTCATCTACTCACCTGTGGACGGACTCATCAGTAACTCTCACCTGGATCAAAGCACATCCTTCTCGATGGAAGGACTATGTCCGAAATAGAGTCGCTCAAATACAAGAACTCACACCCAATGCTCAATGGCGTCACGTGGCAGGCACAAGTAATCCAGCTGACTGTGCCTCGCGGGGCATATCAACATCTCAATTATGTTCTCATCAGTTGTGGTGGTCAGGTCCACCGTGGATGGTGACGCCTGATGAATTTTGGCCGAAAGCCACAACTGACGTAGAGAATTTGAGCATTATGGAAGCTCGACCGGGGGTAGCTCTCCTCGCCGCAATACAAACGCCAGAGTATCGTTGGGAACTCATTTATCGCTGTTCATCGCTCTCAAAATTATGTCATCTCACCTCATTTTGTGTCAGGGCGGTGGCAAAAATGAGGGGGAGGTTAGAATCGGCAGGAAACGCTCCACTCACTGCGAGAGAAATGGCTGCAGCTAAAATATTTTGGACAAAAGCAATACAAGCCGTGTTTTTCAAGCACGAGATACAAGTGCTGCAGTCAGGCTCGCATGTTCCATCTGCTCACCCCTTCAGTCGACTAACAGCTTTTATCGACGAGGAGGGTGTAATAAGAGTTGGAGGTCGTCTTGCGGAATCAGCACTCACTTATGAAGAAAGGCATCCTGCCATTCTACCTCGCCACTCTCGATTCACGACTCTCATTATAAGGCAAGCTCACGTGCGTACTCTTCACGGAGGCACGCAGCTCACACTCGCTCAAGTTAGGCTAACGCATTAGATCATCGGCGGTAGAGCTCCTGTGAAATCTCATATATTACATTGCGTGGTGTGTGCTCGACAGAGAGGAGTTCGTGCACAACAATTGATGGGCCAGCTTCCTCTGTCACGAGTCACACCATCTCGCGCATTTACTCACACAGGAGTAGACTACGCCGGTCCTCTCACGCTCAAAACTTGGAAAGGTCGAGGCGATAAAACACACAAGGGCTGGATCTGCGTTTTTGTGTGCCTCGCCACTTCAGCTCTGCATTTTGAGGCCGTCAGTGACTACTCAGCTGACGGCTTCCTCTCAACGTTCAGGCGATTCTCATCGAGGCGTAGCATTCCCCACACCATCTATTCTGACTGTGGCACCAACTTCGTTGGTGCACACAAATTCATACGTCAGATGTTTAGGAAGGGTTCGCAAGAGCATCATCTCATCGCTTCTTCTCTCGCAAATCAACAGATTGCGTGGAAGTTTAATCCACCTGCGGCACCACATATGGGTGAAAAATGGGAAGCGGCTGGCAAGTCCGTTAAATTTCATCTGTGGCGAACGGTGGGTGATACAGCACTCACGTTCGAAGAGCTCTCAACGCTGCTTGCTCAAATCAAGGCTATACTTAATTCAAGGCCTCTGGAACCGCTCAGCGATGATCCAGATGACTCATCAGCACTCACGCCTGGACATTTTCTCATTGGTGGAGCACTCACAATGATCCCAGAACCAAATCTGGAAGATTTGGCAACCTCACGGCTCTCAGGTGGCGATTGTGGCAGCAAAATACATCAATTTTGGCGACAGTGGTCTGCACGATATTTACAACGGCAGCAGTCAATCTCAAAGTGGCACCATCCTAACAACATTATCAAAGTTGGCTCGTTGGTCCTGCTCACAGATGAGCGCTTACCACCGTGCAAGTGGTCACTTGCACGAGTCACCGAGTTGCATCCGGGCAAAGACGAGCTCACCAGGGGGTGACCCTCAAAACTGCTACCACCACGCTCACCAGGCCAATCTCAAAACTTGCTGTTCTGCCAATCTCATCAAACACCCAGCAATGAGTAATTAATCATCAACCCCGTTGCTGATGGCGGGCGGAATGTTGGAAATTCAGCTGGCGCACGGCGATCGATAATCGTCGTGCGCCTACCTGTTGCGCTGCTTTGCTACACGTTGTTCGGTTGAGTCGGAGATAGCCGAAGCATGGGCTTCGCGAAGCCGAGGATGTGCCTCGTTGGCACGCCGCGTCAAGCGAGAGGATGTCTCTCTCGCTTGACTTCGGTTTCGCTCACTGGCTATCTCGCTCAACTGACTCCAGCGCCCAACGAAACTTTCATATTCCGCAGCCATATTGGAAATTTTGACACTTTTTCGCACGCACCGGCAAGAACAGCACGCATCCAGACTCTCGGACTGTTTCATGGATTTATACATCGGACTCGCTCAACATCTCGCTCATCAGGACTCATTTGCTCAAGGTAAGAGTACATTGACATAATTTGGTAGAAATTCACTGTCAGTGAGGAGAGAAATACGGTGCATCACCACTTTGGCTCACTCGTGGCGTGCGCTGCAGCACATGCAGCATCATGCTTTCCTCACTTGCTTTAGCCGGTATAATTAATATAATTATACCGGTGTGGTCTATTCACGGTGCTTTCCTCCAGAAACTCTGCTGGGAAGGCACAGTGACTATACGCAGTTCATTTGTATAGCCTCAGTGTCTGTTTGCAGTGTGCTAAGCAGTGCTGATTGCGTAGCTGGTCGCACACAAAATCACTGCACTCAGACACGGGTTATTGTACATTCTCTCATTAATTCACTGCAATCACTTTGCAATACAGTGTTGAGTGATTGCAGTGAATTACACACAAAGTTTCGCACTCAAGGCATCGGCGTGTCGTGCTGCGTGGCTGGTGCTACGCTGCACGCACCGCTGTCTCAAATTCATATTCAGCGCACAATTGGTAATTGTGTGCTGCTCACAGTATAATTCTAAATTCCACTTTCCAGTTTATTTTATGTATTCACATTCAGTGTTCTTAGCTCGTCGTGCTGCGTAGCATCATTCCGCTGCATGCACCGCATTCTCATGGTCGAGCTCAGCTCACAATCAATATGATTGTGTGCTGTTCAATTCTAATTATCAAAATTCAATTTGTTTATTTATTTATAATTTGTACTTTTTTCTAAATTGATGTTTTGAGGTGATTTTCTAAATTAAATTGTTTTGGATGTTAATTTTCACTTTTAATGTCTACGCACTTGTGTGTTTAAATTGTATGTGTTGCAAGATTGTCGGAAGGTAGAATAAACTACTTCCTCACGATAACATCTACTTGGTCTGGTTTTATTTTCCTCTTGCCTCGAGTGAGTACTCACATTCCGTCAATATATTCACAGGTCGGTCAAGCCATCACCGGACGGATTCTCAACATTCTTGTTGAATTCTCAACAAATTCCAATATTTTACGAGAGACATATGAATGTAATCCCAAGAGAAAAGGGGAATCAATCCTGATGTACTGATCTTTCTTCTATTACCCGGCTATACTTGGTAAGCTCATTAATTCGATGTGGGTTGTACTCGTTTTCGAGTGACAGCCATGGGTAGTTTCCATATGGAAGCATAATTGTTCTTTTTGCTGCTGATATTTTATCTACAGTATTCGTGTGAACATTTTAATAGTCATAACTTTTTCGTTTAAATCAACAGTTCCTCTGCTTTTGTTAATTGTTCCGCTTAGTTAATAATTGTTCGTGATTTTATCATCTTTGTAAAGAGAGAGAGAGAGAGAGCGAAGATTTCAGGCAAGAGCGAGAAGAAAGGGTGCGGTCGCTTGGTCACGTGATAGCGTTCCCTTCAACCGCTCCCTTATGACCAACAACGCCCCGACGGCGACTAGCCGAACCCCTGGTCTAGGATTGAGGGTAAGGCCGCGCTGAATCATAGATCCATAAATGGCAGTCGATAACCGGGTCTACGCAGTAGATCTCATGGTTTGTAAGTTTGCCTTTTGACCGGGAGCGCCGAAAAATTCCATCTTTACAAGATTAATTCTTCCCGGGAGACGGTCGGTAGGGCCGCATCTTCACCCTGTTCCGATCTCCGTCGCTAAAATCGCTCTCCTCTCCCCTTAAGAAGTTCGAGAATAAAAGAAAAATGTGAGAGGTTACTTTTACTGTAGCGAAACTAAAACAGAAGAACTTTAACGTAATCGAAATAAAAAAAGATAAATGCGACGTTACGTCAGGACGTAACACTTTGTTAAATTGATTTATCCTTATTTAACGGGATCAAGGAACAATTATAATAATGATAATACCAAGCTCAGTCTCTGACATGTTATATTCACAAAGATAAAAATATGATTGTGCATCGCACCAGAAATCCTATCACAAATCAGACTTGTCACCTACTACTGTCAGTGACATAATATATAAGCACATAACAAAATCAAGGAGTACATGACACATTATTCATTTTCGATCATGAAATAGATATAAAATCATTCATTAACGATATGACTATTATACGGTTTCATTGAAATTATATGAAAGGAATAAATCAACATCGGACTCATTTATCCTTTTTACTTGTTTTGACATTTGTGGAAAACTTGACATTTCCAACATTGTTCATACTCATCGATACCTTTATACAAGCGATCGGTTACATTTATATCAAGCCTTGGCGCAATGTACTAGCGCACTATTACCCGTTAGACGGGCGTGTTTCAAAGAGAGTAAACTTGGCGCAATATAAAACTGCATATATGAAACATATCGAGTGTCTATTATCAGATTTTAGCAACAGAATACCTTTTATCAATTATGTTATTCTAACACATTAGAAACCAGACTTCACACATCCATAAATCGCTTGACTCATCGACTCGACTCATCGACACACAATATGTGCTACGAGGGTCCATCCCTAGTGCCATCCTTCAAATGACTGTTGTCAAAGTTTCAGCTCGCTGCGATGTTTAGTTTGCGTTTGACAGCCATCGAAAGACAAACAACTTTTGTGTTTTTACAAAAATGGAAAAAATTGAGCATCGTGCAGTGATTCGATTTTTGTTTTTGTAAAAGAAAACAAACAATGAAATTAAAACGGAGCTAGACGAAGTTTATATGGACCTTGCACCTACGTTATCAACCATTAAATATTGGACAGCTGAATTTAAACGCGGTCGTACGAGCATTGTTGACGATGAACGTCCAGGTCGTCCAAATGAGGTCGTCATACCAGAAGCGATTGAAAAAGTCCACGATATGGTGTTAAATAATCGGAGCCTAAAAGTGCGTGACATTGCTGAGGCCACAGGCATATCATATGGTTCAGTGATTTCAATCCTGAGTGATCAGTTGGGTATAAAAAAGTTATCCGCAAGATGGGTGCCGCATTTGCTCACTGTCGACCATAAAAGAAAACATGTAGCTGATTCAAAGGCGTGTTTGTCGATCTATAAGCGTGATCCTGTTGAGTTTTTGCGTCGTTACGTAACCGTGGACGAAACATGGATCCATCACAATACACCAGAGACAAAGGAATAATCGAAACAATGGACTTCACCGACCGAACGTGCTCCGAAGAAGGCGAAGACGGTGCCATCGGCCGGTAAGGTCATGGCCACAGTTTTTTGGAATGCACGCCGCATAATCTACATCGATTACCTCCCCCAAAAAAAAACGAATAATGGCGAATACTATGCAGCCGTACTGACCCGATTCAACGACGAATTGAAGAAAAAACGTCCACATTTGGCGAGGAAAAAAGTGCTCTTCCATCAAGACAATGCACGCGTTCATACGTGCCCAGTTGCCATGGCGAAAATTCATGAATTAAAATACGAATTGCTTTCGCATCCACCGTATTCTCCAGATTTAGCCCCCTCCGACTACTTTCTGTTTCCAAACCTGAAAAAATGGCTTGGCGGAAAGAGATTTGGTTCCAGAGATAACCTCATCGCCGAAACAGAGACCTATTTTGAGGACCTTCCGAAATCGTATTATTCGGAGGGCATCAAAAAATTGGAAAATCGTTGGAATAAGTGTATCGAGCTAAAAGGAGATTATGTTGAGAAATAAAAAGATTTTAGTCCAATAAAACGCGATTTTCTTTACGAAGCCGACTATTTATTGATCGATCCTCGTACTATTATATTACGCCTCAGTGCAATCTACAAGTGCGAATACTACACAACAGTTCAGAATGTTCAAATATAGTTAATCTTGGTACAACGGACAATTGCCTATCTGACACATACCGAAGGTCTAATAACAGATTTTAGCAAAAAAAAAATATATTATCAATTATATTGATCTGACATTAGGTCACACACATCATACAAACACATCGATTCAGAGCGAATAATACAATCAGTAAAATAGTCCACCACTGTCACTTAGCTGAATTTTTTATGTATCACGTTGTCTGCAGTGTACAGCGTACTCGATGTACGTAGAAACGAGAAGATGGCGGTCGGACGACTGCCTCGTGCCCAGACAGAGCATGTGAGCGGGTTATCTATGCGGTAGGCTCGTGCGGCGCTCACATGCGTTATTACATATATCCTTATTATCCAGAATCAATACCGGAAGCGGACTACGTCGATGCGACGGAGAAATATGCTAAAGTGTCCCGCTGTGGGGGGTGGTGGCTGCAGCCCAACCGTCCTACAGGTGTGACACACGACGGTCAGAGTTTATGGATTGCACTTGACTAATTAAGCCTTTTTAATAGATGTAATTGGACAATATCATACCCGAGCTTTAGACAGAACACTGATTAACACGATCCTTGTACTTATATGATGGATGCGTTTCGTGCACAATGTTTTAAAATATACTGGAACGTGTTGACTGTTCGTTTGTTCAAAGACAATTGGGGTGAGGCCTCATTGTCTTGTGCTCTCTTAGCCTAATTCATACCCGAACGGACGCGACACCTGATATGCGTCAATGTGCCTTGATTTCTATTAGTCTATATATTCGCCGTCCGCGGCGTTATTTGAACAAATTCAGGACGCAGTCGGTAATGTGTCTTGCAGTGATCGTATTCTATAACGAATTTAACAGCTAGTCGTCGCATGAACTAGTTCTTACAGTATCCATATCGATGAGGGTGTATCAAAATCAATCAGCTGACTCTTAAATAAGCTTATACCGCGACGGCGGCGGCGCCTCCGCGGCATCAGCTATTTTCACGGCCTTGATGAGCTGGTAAGGAGCGGCACGCCTGTACTAGCTGATGAGGCGCGTGCCCGCGGTATTAGCTGATGTTTACACCATCAGACACCATCGGACTCGTTAGCAATAGTAGGTAACGGTTTTCGTGAGATTCTCGTGTTCACCAAACTTTCTCCAGAATGAATTAGGAGCCAATTTTGCGAGCAACGTAAACCCGGATTTAGTTTAGAATATCAAGAAAAATGACATCGCCAATCTTCATCGAGACAATCTTCGTACCATTCATAATCAGAGAGGGCAACTGTATTTTTTGCACTTCGATCAAATACCGTAGAATAAATGGCGCGTAGAAACCTCTTGCATTATGAGCAATACGGATGGTCTTTTTAGATTTTTGCGATATTGCCAATTTCACGAGCTCCCCAACAGGATCATCGATAAACACGAATTCACGTTTACCACAGTCGGCACAATCGTTCTCTATATCTGCGATATCCAGACATGTCATATATACGCGTTGTGTAACACGTAAATTCGGCTCGTGATTCGTGTCGATTTATCATCGTGCAATTGTTCGTGTTGTTGCGTCTTAAAATCATAAAACAAAAATCTCGTGGAAGGCTTGTCTTTTTTCTTCTCCTTTGGCGCCTCTGGTTTCTTAAGAGGTGCTATAAAACATGCATGTGTAGTCGGTCGAGTTTGCCTGCATGTAATACAAAACGATATACCACATACATGCATATTTTATCTGTAGCTTTAATCATACGCGGACTTAACGATAGCAGCCTCTACAGATTTTCAATGCTTTACAGACGCTGTACCGTCTATATTTACGAGACGTAATACCCACGGAGCCCTCACCCTTGTGATGAGCGAGGCAAAAAGCACCAACGAACGAGCGATTACATTCTGTGCAATACTCAGGCTGAGCGTCTCTATTGCCGTTGTAATAAGTGGATTTACATCGAGCACATTGATAGCTACAGCGATGCTCGAGTACTCGACTATACTTGGAATTACACTGTGTGCACAACCCCCGACTACCTAGCGCACCAGCGCGATTCAATATTAGCTGATAGTGATGAGAGCGTTCCTAATAGAGAATAAAGAGTGTATGATTAATTTTACTATTGCAGGGAGTACGGATTTTCGCCCATCGTACAGAGCCGGAACGCGTTTTCCGAAGGTGAGAAATTCATAAACTACAATCGCTATACCCTCGGGAACCAAATACTCTTGAAAGAGCTGAATCTCGCACCCTCTAGACGGTGTCGTTACCCCCGCATTACGCGTGAACTCTATCGCTGCTGTATATTACGTTTCTCGAAGCCCGTTCCGAATTCGACCGCGTTCGGCATGCGCTCGGGCTGTGACAAGGGATCGTTGTAGACACAAATTATCGCTATTACTTATGCGTAAATTGACTTTTTTGCTCTAGACTCGTGTTGGTGCCCACACCGGCGCCATCGCCGCCTCGTACTATACATGTCGTCATTCTACATGTACCAGCGTCTATTCGAAACTCGCGCGCGCTCTGAGCTAAACTATTAATTATTCGCCATATATCTTCAGGAACGATGTCACGAGCTGGTCGAAATGATAAACATACAGTCCTTGCGCGGAAGATGGCACGCTCAGAGTCATACCCACACAATCATGTCCTTCGCACGATTCTGTAAGACGTGTGAGAACATCTCGTACACCGCTCTCGAACCAAGTCAGATGATCAATACCATCCGGTGGCTGACAAAAATAAAAATATGTCTCCCGACCCTGCATGCTAAAACGTGGAAATTATCTGCTCTCCTCATTGTCGGTACGGAAGCGTTCACCAGGAGACAAAATATCACCTCCCCGTATAGCAGTCCTTCCATCATCAGTCTGTCCACTTGCAAGCATAATTAAACCATTTATTAGAATTTTTATTTCATTCAATTTAATTTTTTGTTTATCGCTAGCTATATACTATGTATATGAATTGTATAACGTAAGAATTACGATCCTATATTTGCTTCTAGTCTTCGAATCCGTTCACTGCATCCAGGAACGGCCGACGCATTTCGTAAAATAACTCGATTGTCGGCGGTCTCGTTACAGTGAATCGTGCAAAGCAAAAAACGTTTGGGTCCGACTCGTACCCTGTTTATTCATGTTTACAGATAATATCCCTGTAATTTTTCAATTTTTGTCAGCGTATTTGTATTATTAAAAGCTTACCTGAATCTACCGGGTCTTCCTCCTCCTCAACCTCCTTCTCCACCCGTTCTTTTTCTTCTTCTCCTTCTTCCTCGTTGTCTGTATTGCTATTGGTATCATCGCTCGAACTGTATTGTCGCGATGGACCTCCGACGGCTCCATCTTGTTCTCTCGCAGGGCCGACCATGAAAGACCGTTTGTTGGTTTATACCCGCAGAACGGCTGGGTACAATTTATCGGACTACTCCCTGCGGTGCTGTCACCATCGTTGTCCTTGCTATGATCATCTGAATCGGTTCTACTAGTTAATATTCCTTTAATACGCTCTTTCTCTCTCTCTGCATATACTGCAGCGATGTAATGAATACGACTAACCAAGAAGATGGCCGCACACGATCACATTACAAAAGCAAGACCTGGGGAAATATTTAGCGATGGTGATGTAAATGTAAGAACCATCATGTACTAAGTTATCGAGTTTCGCTGATGAATTTCGTATTGTTTTCATCTAATTTCAAGACACTTAGCCATGAGGAAAATCATCAAATTTCGTCGATAAATATTATTTAATTTTCATGACACATCTTATCTGTATGTCAAGGTGTGCGTATGCACATATGTGTGCAAGAGTATGCAAGAGCTTTGGGATATATTTGTTGCTGCTGTTACTACGTTGTTGAGGAGAATGCGACAAATATCAAAGGATATTGGTGAGCAATTTTCAGTCGTATAATTTGCAGTATCAAAAGAAGAGGCAATTATATGGTGGGGGTAATCTGTTTAAAATGTAGTATGAACACCACCAACGATTCATTCGAAAAGTTACAGTCTACAAGAAAGCAATAAAAATGGCAAATAACGGTGCTACGTCTCACACGATATCGCCATATATAGCGAACCCTGTTATGTACGGTTTAAATAAATCATTTGGTAAAATAATCGTCGCCGGGCTCGAGTTGAACTCTACGTGTACTCTTACACCAGTGGTGATAATATTGTCGAATACATTTACCGGAATTACACTCAGTGCGGACCCGTAAGGAGTGTATAAAAGTGATTTTTCTCGCGTACAACGATATTTTGAAGCTCATGGGGCTGATGCCGAGAAAATGAGTAATACCCACATAGAGCACACAGCGCATTACAAACGTTTAACCTCGTGTTACCAGAACAGAGCTGTCTCATTTGGTAAAATAAGCGGTAGTGCTAATGAGGAATACGAGAATCAAAAGGAATCTGGAGAATCGAAACGCTTCCGAAAATACCTTCCAAACATTGTTCTGCAGCGGCCGACATTTGATATGCTCATCGAAATAAGTAGAAGAATTGATATTCATATGCAGGCTCTAGAGAGTAAAAGTAAAACGATTCAGCGGTGTATGAACGAGAGAGAGAGAGGGAGAGAGAGAGCTTGGTAAGTAAAACATAAAAATAATTTAAAAATCGTGATTTAAAAACATGTAATATTTATTTTTTATTATAAAAAATAATGTCTTGCAGAGCGAGCAGCCCCTGCATATAAACCGACACCGAAGGCTCGTTATTCGTGTCATGAAGAGCGAGAGGAGGATACACACACTGTACCGATAGATCTAGCTTCGGGAATGAAAAGTGTCGCCCGCCACCCTCATCCGCAGTTGACTTCGGCGGCAGCAGATCATCAACGCAGCCAACTTTGTATAATGAGTCGTGGCATATCAGGTAAGACAGTAGCAATTGTTCTATACACGTTGTTTTTATTCTTTTTTCAGACTGTGATGACAACACCCACAGCGAAAAATAATTTAAAAGCAATATTACGAGTGAAAATATTATACTAATTCATTCCGTATAGCGATAAAAATTAATGGTGGAGGAATCTCCGAGCGCGGATTACCGTGTTTGCAGGGCTGTTGTATACGACGTTAAATGTGTAAAATGCTTAGCATAAAATATTGTTTAATTTTTTTAAAATACCTGATCTTGCTGTGTCTGTTATTTTTATAGCGTTATAATTAGAGAATTATAATTGACGTCACTCTCTCTCTCTCTCTCTCTCTCTCTCTCTCTTCTGTGAGTACACGTTAACGTCTAATTTTTTCGCTCCTTCTTTCTTGGCACGATTCTGCTCCATTCTGCCCGTGGGGCATTTTGTTTCAGGACGTAAGCACGCACTTATTTGCTTTTCATCGAACACAATTAGAAATTCACTAATTAACAAACGAACACTGATGAAACTCGATGAAAAGTTTGATGGATTTTTCGATTTCTGGGAACACTGAAATTTCGCTGAGCCGTTCTCAAGGTCCTGTTCACTGCGCATGTGCTCTCTCTCTCTTTCAAACCCATGGCACATCATCTATCGCGCAAGTTTGCTGTCATCGCTCGAACTCTTTACTTCACCGCTATACCACTGTCACCACTAAAGTAGTTATCGTCGACAGCATTCTACCGTCTGCTCCCAGCACACATACGCATCTCATAGCCTTGTAGGACTATCGCAGAGTCTATGTGGTGGTGTTTACTTCAGGTATTTTGATCGGCGCTCTCACAAGTACTGACTCTGTTATAGTGTGTACATCTTTCGAGCTCTTTCGCCTACACTATAGATTGATAAATCATATACAATCATCGCACCGTTCTAACTTCAAATATTATCTAGTTTATCTTATAACAGCCGATTGTTAGGAGTGCGATTGTCGATATTATTTATCTGCATGTCGAATTTAAATTTAAAATGCGATAAATGCAAAAAAACTATTGCCAATAATAAGGTTTCATGTATATCTTGTTCCAAATCATTTCACCCAGGTTGTGCTAGGTCATATCTTTCATTTAAATCAGCTAATACTTGCTGCGTCTTAAATCTATTTAAAATGCCCAACTTAACGCGCTCGCCACCCGCGTCGCCACTTGTACTATCTTCAATGTCTTCCTCTGCTGGTACGCTTATCCCTCAGCGACTAACACACCAGAGTACACAATTAAACTATGATTCGTCAACTGATTTGTTAGCTGTTGAATCTGCTTCTACATCGCAACCACCTATAACCCAACATCAAAATCCTCAGGTGTCAGAAAGAGATTTATTACTTGCCTTAAATAAAAATCTTAGTGCCTTTATTGCTGAACAAACTTTAGTCAATATTGATCATACAACAAAACTAAATTGTATTGAAAAGCATACAAGTATACTCAAGGCCCATGATGAAAGAATTGCACAGCTTGAAACAAATTATGCGCAATTATTACAACAAAATATTAATCTATCACATGAGCTTCACTCAACTAAGGCTAGTACCGCGGTTCCACTCCCTACTGAAATCACAGTATCTGGAGTGCCTTTAGCAATAAATGATTCTGCAGAGCAAGTAGTGGAGAAAATTTTCAAGGCCCTTGGTATACCGAACCTCCTAAGCGATGTTCTTGAAATTCGAAGTCTCGACAAAAAGAAAAATAATCTACATAACGAGCCAAGTAATGTCAGTGCTGATAACTTGAAACAAATCACTTCAAAATCTTTCGTTATCACTCTCAAATCGCACCAAGTCAGAGAGCACATTATCAAAATAAAGAGATCTAAGAAAAATTTGACTGTCAGAGAAGTGTTTGGCCTGGACCAACACGGACTAGTCTATGTAAATGAGTTTCTTCCACTCGCACTCTATCGTCTACTACGTCTCGTTAAAGCTCGTGCTTCTGAACGTAATTATAAATACGTATGGTCTCGTTCAGGTTCCATATTTGTTCGCAAGGATGACAGTCAGACACCAATCATCGTTTCAACCGAGGCTGATCTAGATAAATTGATCTGACTGTCTCCTAATAGTCAAAATTGCTTACCCCTCACACACTCAATATCGCATTTAGAAATAGCTCAGTTGAATGTTAATTCCTTGCGAGGACATATGGAACTAATTCAATCAACTATACTCGAGCGCAAATTCCATATTATCTCGTTGAGCGAAACGTGGCTCCATTCGTTTGTATCGGATAACTTGTTACGGACAGAAGGATATTTCCTCATTCGCAATGATCGAGAAGGAAAAGAAGGTGGAGGAGTTGCTTACTTTATACACAAGTCCCTAAAAGCGAAAGTATTAATGGCATCACCAAGTCAATATTCAAATGCACCTGAATATCTAATTATCGAAATTACTGGATCTAACGCCAAGAAGCTTCTTTTTGCTTCAGTATACAGACCACCAAAAGCATCAATGCTAGGGAATTTTGTCGAAGCTTTATGTAATTTCTCTCACAACTATGAAAATATTATAATAGCAGGTGATCTTAATTGTAATTTAGCTAGTAATGATTATGAATCAATTTATCTACGCCAATTAGCCTTCTCCCTTTCACTACATATTGTTGAATCCGCTACAACCCACCACACGGTGACTTCGGATTCCTGGATAGATGTATTCCTAATCGATGGTGAAGAAAAAAAACTATCTTATGTTAAATCTAAGGCTCCGTTTATAGCTGGACATGACCTATTAGAACTACATTATAACTTTGAGGTGGAACCTACTATCGAGCGTAACATTACACGGCGAGTCTACAATAATTTAAATGATAGAGGCTTTCTGAATTTTTTATCGAATAAACTGAATTCTTCGGGACTTAGTGATTTCAACTCGAGATTCAGCACCAATTCGAGTTCGGGTATTATACCTGATGATATAAACACGATAGTTGATCTATTGTCTGGAGCATTCCTAGAGTCTCTGAATAAATTTGCGCCTCTACGTACTTTCTGTGTTCGTCGTCCTCCGGCACCTTGGCTCACACAAAATTTGAGAGAACGCATGGCTCAGCGAAATTTATTGTATACGCGTGCACGACGATCTAAAAGCGTACTAGACCTTGCTATCTTCAGGGAGTATAGAGACAAGCTTAAGAGTGACTTGAGACATGCGAAAAGTGAGTACCATATTCAGAGGTTGTCAACCATAACAGATCCAAATAAATTGTGGAAAGAGCTAGCGACTCTTGGTTTAGCCAAGTCGTCTTTAACATCACCACTCAATTTCTTTCAACCAGAAGAGCTCAATTCTTTTTATTCTGCTGTATCCAGCCAATTACCGCCTTGTTCATACGATGAGTTTCGCACGATAAGTTCATTAATTCAACCAGTTCCCCCTTTATTCAACTTTGCAGAAATCACGTCCAACCAAGTACGATATATTATCTCTACCAACGCTAGTTCTAAGTCATATGCAGCTGGTCCAGATAGTATTTCTCTGTTCCTAATAAATAAGTCTATCGAGGTTTCGTGCTCACTACTAACAGCTATGTTTAACCATTCTTTGCAATCATCTAAGTTCCCTCAGTGTTGGAAAAAGGCTTTTCTTCGACCGTTATCCAAAATTAAAACACCCCTTTCCCCGTCTGATACTAGACCGATAGCTAACCTTAGCGAACTTTCAAAAGTACTTGAGAGATTGGTTCATAAGCAGATCACTGACTGGATTGAGTCGAACCAAGTTTTTGATCCACGTCAATCGGGATATCGTAGTGGTCACAGTACTCAAACAGCATTACTACGTATATGTGACGATGTGAGGCGCAATGTGGATGAAGGGCGTATTACCATTCTAATCTTATTTGATTTTAGCAAAGCATTTGACACTGTACCACACTTACAACTTCTTGCAAAATTAAAAAAAGTGGGCCTTGCAGAACCAGTTCTAGATTGGATTTTTTCATATTTAACTGGAAGAACTCAAGCAGTTATTGACGTCCATGGGACTTCCGCCTCTTGGTTACCTACTACAGCAGGCGTACCGCAAGGTTCTGTCCTAGGTCCACTTCTTTTTTCTCTTTATATTAATGACATTAACACTGCACTTCAATACACACAGCACATGATATTTGCTGACGACACGCAAATATATCTTAGTTGCCTCCCGTCTCAAATAAATCAAGGAATAAAGTTAATTACTGAGGACGTTCAAGCCATTGCCAACTTTGCAATTTCAAATGGTCTAAAACTAAACATTGCCAAATCAAAAGTTCTTATATTCGGTAGCAATGCGTATACAAGCGAACTTGATTTCTCAATGTTACCACCGGTTTCGTTAAATGGAGTGAATATTCCATTCGTTACTGAAGCTAGGAACTTAGGAGTGATGATGCACAGTAATTTATCTTGGAAATCTCATGTTTTACATATCTCACAAAAAGTTCACTTTGCTGTATATAGGTTAAAATTTGATCGCATGGCCCTTTCTCAAGAATTAAGATCATCATTGATAATTGCCTTAATTTTTCCATTATTAGACTACTGCTGCCTAGTTTATAACAATCTGACTGAGGAATTGAATTTAAAATTAGAACGTCTCATCAATTACTGTATACGTTTTGTTTTCGATCTTCGATGCGATGCTCATATCACTCCGTACAGGCGACAACTTGGCTGGCTTACAGTTAAATCGCGGCGTCTGTATTTTCTTGGTATTTCAATATATAACATTACACATCAGAAAGCTCCAACATATTTATTGGCTCTGTTCAGTCAACAGAAGGATACTCCCGAACGTCAGTTAAGGAGACCTCGATCGACTTTTTCAGTGCCTAAGCATCGCACAACTACTTACAGAAACGCATTTTCTCTTTCTGGCATTTATTTTTGGGAGAGCTTACCATCGCATATCACTTCGTCTTCAAGTCTAGAACTGTTTAAGATTCGTCTCCATACTCACCTTTTCAATCATGTTGATGAAAATTAGTTTTTATTTTGTTTACGATAGCATAGTGGCAGTACAGTGATAGTCAATATCAATTTGCAACCTATAACATAGATCCATTGTTATTCGTGTTTTTTTTTTTTTTTTTTTTTTTTTTTTTTTTTTTTTTTTTTTAAATAATTTTTAGAATAACCTATAAGTTAGAATTACCTATAAGTATTTTTTTTTTATTTATAATTTTTAGAATTACCTATAAGTTAACTATTATACGATCCTTATTGTTTTAACTGCATTTTGTATAATTCAAACTCATCAGATTTAACATAGTTTATTCCAGTTTATAAAAATACCATTGTCATAAATATTTGCCAAAGGTCAACCAAGGCATAATAAAACAATCAATCAATCAATCAATCTCTCTCTCTCTCCCTTTCTTTCTCGCTCTGCGTGAGGGATCATATTTTGTCATTTACTGCAGAACAAGCATTGGACGAGGAGCACAGCGCATGGCTATACATGCTCGAAAATCGCTTTCGTTGCATTCAAAGTGCTGGACACCTAGTTATGATTCATAGGAGATTTTTATATTTATTCCTGCGATACTTTCTGGCAGAATCTCGAGCATTTAGTCTGTCTTTGGCATCCTACACGCAAATAATAGAAAGCAATATGTATCTGCGATACGGCAAAGAGACTTTAAGCGACGCGTTTTGGTGCCGAATAATTTTAATCGAGAGTGTGATGAGCGTGTTCCTGCATACACAGGAAATGTGCGATGCGTACGACGAGCTGGATCAGCTCCTACGCAGCGTGTATTTTTTAGAGCGTCGAGGAAGGCCCGTTGGACTTGGCGAACTCTATATCGGATTGTCCTGTATTGTGCCTCGTTTCAATAGAGTTGTCCCCGGCCAAGTCGTTTACTCGGACTTTGATGGGCTCTGCGAGGTGTTGTTAGTCGATTTTGGCAAGACCATTTACATCGACTGATCTCACCTAATTCATCTGGAGCCTCTAATAAGTATGCTGCCGGCTCTTGTCATGGGGTGTTCAATATATGGGCTCGAACGCGTGGATGTTGTAGGTATTGAGCATCTCATCGAAGAAACGATGCCTTGATCGCTGTCATGATGCGGCCTCTTGCCGGCGATAACGCTCCGCGGGTTCAATTAGCGAACGGGGAACGCGCGGATGTGGCAGCTGGTATTATAGAGGCCCTCGGTGATGAGATAGATGTAGGCTACAATATCGAGGCCGACAACAGCTGTGGTGGTGAGTACACAATTTTATTCATTTTTCCAAGTATGTGTACACCTTTGCTCCATCCTGCCCTTATCTCTACTCTTCCTTCTTCACTAGAGTACCCACACCACTTCACTTTACCATCTCCACGTTACCGACACTAGTTAATCAGAGTGGGTAGCGCGGCCTTAGGAAAATGGGTTGGTGGGGGAAGCCACGTAGTGAAGGATGGAGTGGGGATCCGAGTGGGATGGAGCAAAGATGTACACATACTACTCATAGTACTTTCTCCATTTGAAATAACAAATTGACGAGTCCTTCTATAGAGGCTTTGCGAATTATTTGAAATGTGGAGGAAGTAATTTACAAGTTCCATCTAGCATCTTTTTGTTAACAACAACCAAGCACTCTGTTATAAAATCAAGTACTTGGACGCGATAATCAATAACCTGGTTGGTCCAACCAATTAATCGGCTGGCGTAAATTTAAACAACCGCTTCAGTGTCCAGTCCCAGCCCTTTCTTCCGTGTACGGAAAAAATTGTCAATATCTTCGCAGATTCACTCCACCACATCTGGACGGATTTCGCAACATTTTCATCGAGCCGGATCCGGCTCGAAGGACCAAAAATGTTTGAGAATTCCTTCCTGGTGTAGTTAGAACGACCCTGTAATATATTGAAAATTATGAGTTTTCACTCACGGCAGGGTGATAAATAACCAGACTGACAGATGTTGGTAGAGAAAGTGGTTTATTCTACCCTCGCATCATACAACATAGAAAAATACTTAGAAAAATAACACAAATAAATATAAGCAATGAACTTAATTAATAATTTGGAGAAGCACACAAAATATTACAAAATGAAATAAAAGTGAATTTAACGTGAATTCAAAGTGGAAAGCACACAATTGTATTAATTGTGTGCTGACAGGTGAAGAGGTTAGTGTGATGCAGCCAGCGCTGCAGAGCACGACACAGAACGAGAGCTGAGAATGCACAAGCAGGTAAAATGAGTTCACAATTCACTTAATTGTGGAAATGTTTTGGAAATGAGAGCGTCCATCTACAGTTATACCAGTTGAGCAAAAGCATTATGAAATATAATGAGAAATAACGCGATGCAGTCAGTGCTGCAGAGCACGGCAAGTTGGAGTATGAGGATGCACAAATGAGTGGAATATACTCACTGTACTTTCCCAGCAAGCATGGTTGGGGAAAAGCATAGTGAATAGTAAACACACGCGCAGTAATATTAATCGAGCAGGCAAATTATATTGAGGAAGACATGGTACAGCTCGCGCTCCAGAGCACGTCACAAAGTGAGACCTTTATGTTGATGTGCCGCTGAGATTTACCCTCCTCACCGTCATTGAATTGCGATGAATCGTAACGGTGTACCTTATGTTTAAGACTTTTTACAGCTTTATTTCGGATCCACTCATCGAATACGTGCTCAATTGGACTCAAAAAACTCGGTCAGTGCACCTTCATAATTTATCTAAATTCAATGTTGGTGAGGTAGAGAAATCTCATTTGTGCATCCTCAAAAGTCTTACCGCGTGGCGTGCTCTCCAGCGCGGGCTGCACCACGTTTCACTTCACAAATTTCGGCATACAATTAATATAATTGTATGTTTCTCACCCAAATTCACTCAACATTTATTTGTGCAATATTTTTATGTATTTTTTTTGTAGTTTGATAGTCAACGGTAGAATAAAACCACTTTCTCTACCTACATCTTTTGGTCTGGTAATTTCACACCTGTCATGAGTGAAAACTCATTCCTTTTCAATATCTTGCAGATTCGTCAACAACAGGAATTCTCAACATTATGCTTCGTAATACATAACGGAAAATGCCGTTATTTATAATAAACGTCTAATTTATAGTACTCTGTTATCGTAAATTTACGTGTTTATCTCATTCACGCGAGATCCATCTCCATATCAGCGAACGATCTCAAATAATAACTTTTAAAAATATTATAACGTCGACGGTAATAATAGCGCATTCAAAACTGGTAATTTCGGTGATTATTTTAATATTATTTCCCTATTATGTGAGTACAACTTCTCGGTAACTCCGGAAGTTTATTATTCTTCTCGTGCAGCAGTATTGCTGTGCGTTCGGTACACAGATATACCCACACCACTAGTCATTCGTATCGCACTTCCTCCTGGTACAGAGTGTATGAACTCTGTTTACAATTCTTTCTCTTTCACTCTCGTCTCACTTTCGCTCTTTCTCTCTTCCACTCATCCAACCGGACGATTACAGTTTGTACAGCTGATTTAAAATTTGCATTATTTAATTCTATTTTCTTATACACTACGAGCTTATAAAGGGTGGTTAAATTTTAAGGGCCGATGTTGAATGTGAACCACACCTAAACGTCAAGTTTTTTTCTGCATTTCATTTGACATTTCTCAATTTCAGACGAACTCAATTTGAACCATGGAAAGATACACAATCGAGCAACGCGTTAAAGTTATTCAGGCTTATTAAGAAAATGGGCGTTCAAATCAAAATGCATATCGTGCACTTCGTGATTTTTCGGTCAATTTAATCGTCCAAATGTGCGTACAATCGGAAAAATCGTGCAAAAATTTGAGCAAACCGGGTCTGTAGGAGATATTAAAACACCAGTGCATGCTCGTAAAGCTCGTACTGCAGAAAATATTGCTGCTGTTCGCGATAGTGTGGCTGAAGAGCTGTCCACCTCAACTCGTCGTCGTGCCCAACAATTGCACCTCTCACGCTCGTCGTTGATGAACATTATGCATAAAGACTTGCATTTACACGCTTATAAGGTGCAATTGACTCAAGAACTAAAGCCTCTTGACCATTCCTAACGTCGTCAATGGTCAGAATGGTGGCAAGAAATGGCAACAGTGGATGATCAATTTTCGAAAAAAATCATCTTCAGTGATGAGGCACATTTTCACCTCAGTGGATTCGTCAATAAGCAGAATTGCCGCATTTGGGCGAATCATAATCCAAGAGTGATTGTCGAAAAACCAATGCACCCACGAAGAGTGACTGTTTGGTGCGGTTTATGGGCTGGCGGCATCATCGGGCCGTATTTTTTCCAAAATGAGGCCGGTCAGGCAGTTACTGTGAATGGTGTTCGCTATCGTGAGATGATAACGAACTTTTTATGACCCGAATTGGAAGATATGGATGTGGTCGATATGTGGTTTCAACAGGACGGTGCCACTTGCCACACAGCTAACGAAAGAATAGCTCTTTTGCGCGACAAATTCAATGGCTGTGTTATCTCACGTGGTGGCGATGTCAATTGGCCACCAAGATCATGTGATTTGACACCGTTGGACTTCTTTCTTTGGAGTTATTTGAAAGAAAAGGTGTACGTCGATAAGCCAGCAACAATTCAAGAGCTAAAGGATGAGATAATTCGGCACATTAACGGCATAGAACCTCAATTATGCCTAAGCGTCATCAAAAATTTGGACCATCGAATGGAGGTGTGCCGCCGAGGTCGCGGCGGCCATTTGGCCGATATTTTGTTCCATACATAATTGAACCATACCATATTATCATAATAAAGAGAATTGACAATAATTTCCTAAATAATTTGTGTTTTATTCAAAATCAACATCGGCCCTTAAAATTTAACCACCCTTTACATACGACCAACACTACGAAGAACAGAGTTCCAGGAAAGACAACGACAATCACTCGACTATAGTATCAAAATATGTATGAAAAGAAATTAAGAAATTATACCCAGAACGTGGAAGAAGAATGGGAAAAGCCAGTATAAAAGAACACGAAATGCGACGATCAAGAAGCATTTTGTTCACAGATTCCAACCAAACATCAAGGACCAGCCAGCGAATCGAAGGAAGATCTGATAACCAGCCAAAGAAGGACTACGTAGCCAACTCAAAGGAGGAGCATACAAACAGCACCACTCTAAGGACCAGGCCCCGATACATCTGAAGCCTACGAAGACGAACATTTTCGGAGTCCAACCACTGAGCCCTCTAAGAAACACATCTTCAAGCCATACAGAATTCGAGTCACCAAGTTCTAACAAATAAACGAGAACAAAATGGTATCATAAAAATATATCAAATCAATAGGTACCCCCTTTTGAAAATTAGATAGAGACGCTCCTATCGTCGTTTCAATGCACCGATGCACCAAAGATACATCTCGCTGACGCCTCCACCGTAGCAGCGACGGGGCCAGATAGTAGATACTGTAGCCAGGAGAGCTAAAGCGAGAGCTCCGTCCCCACCACGGTCCACTAGATATAGATGTAGGATAGGCGCGCTCCAAAGGCAAGGAGTAATAACAGAGCCAACATAGATAGCAAGCCCGGTTGGCTAACACTTTCTCATGCCTTGCGTAGAAAATATAGAAACTGCCATACCGTTAGGGAAAATATTTCAATAAATTCATATAAAAACTCATATTTTTGCGGACATGATTATATAAGCGTGCGTGAGCCCGTGTCGAGTTTTTGTACAATGCATAATCCTCAGGATTAGCAAAGAAAAGGAGTCAAACTAAGTAATATTAATAATAATCAAAATTCTCATCTGTATAAATTATAATAATTGTCAAATAAACCCTACTTTTACCCGATACTGAAGTCTGATTTAATTTCCTCCCTGCTCGAGTCCGAACTAAAACCCTTCAAGGGGAACGGTAACGTGAAATACCGTTGGAATATACATCTGTACCACGTGTATACAAGACAATAAACTCTAATTCTACGACAGCTTTTCCATCAGGGATGGTGTATTGACAAAAAAAAATACACAACATTTACATATACGCTTGTGAACGTGGACTAGCTTTTTTTACATAATTATATTCAGTATACATTCTTATAATAAATTCATTTTCAAAAATATATTACGAGAAATTTTTCGTTCTCGCTACTCTTTTTACATATAATTATATTCATATTTACTTATTCAAAATGGTATATCCGGCAAATGTTTCCGTGTCATTGTCAATCAACCCTTACACTACTACGACAACGATAGTTACCAGACTTTGGTGGAAAACTGAAAACCCTCGAGCGACGTAATGAATTATGTTTAAATGTACAGACGCTTGCTATTGAATTTGTATATGGTCATTACAATGCAGCGCCTGTTTATACCTATTTACAGCCGGCCGTACTGACTGCACTGACCCTCGAGTCATAGATACTCTCTCGTACAGGTAGACACACAATATGAAAATTCGTATATTTATTCTTATACGTAAAGGGTGATTTTTTAAGAGCTTGAGAACTTTTTTTTAAAAAAAAACGCATAAAATTTGCAAAATCTCATCGGTTCTTTATTTGAAACGTTAGATTGGTCCATGACATTTACTTTTTGAAGATAATTTCATTTAAATGTTGACCGCGGCTGCGTCTTAGGTGGTCCATTCGGAAAGTCCAATTTTGGGCAACTTTTTCGAGCATTTCGGCCGGAATAGCCCGAATTTCTTCGGAAATGTTGTCTTCCAAAACTGGAATAGTTGCTGGCTTATTTCTGTAGACTTTAGACTTGACGTAGCCCCACAAAAAATAGTCTAAAGGCGTCAAATCGCATGATCTTGGTGGCCAACTTACCGGGCCATTTCTTGAGATGAATTGTTCTCCGAAGTTTTCGCTCAAAATGGCCATAGAATCGCGAGCTGTGTGGCATGTAGCGCCATCTTGTTGAAACCACATGTCAACTAAGTTCAGTTCTTCCATTTTTGGCAACAAAAAGTTTGTTAGCATCGAACGATAGCGATCGCCATTCACCGTAACGTTGCGTCCAACAGCATCTTTGAAAAAATACGGTCCAGTGATTCCACCAGCGTACAAACCACACCAAACAGTGCATTTTTCGGGATGCATGGGCAGTTCTTGAACGGCTTCTGGTTGCTCTTCACTCCAAATGCGGCAATTTTGCCTATTTACGTAGCCATTCAACCAGAAATGAGCCTCATCGCTGAACAAAATTTGTCGATAAAAAAGCGGACTTTCCGAATGGACCACCTAAGACGCAGCCGCGGTCAACATTTAAATGAAATTATCTTCAAAAAGTAAATGTCATGGACCAATCTAACGTTTCAAATAAAGAACCGATGAGATTTTGCAAATTTTATGCGTTTTTTTTTTAAAAAAAGTTCTCAAGCTCTTAAAAAATCACCCTTTATAACGCTCAAGTGTTTTCCATCTACCGTAGACTCATTAAAATGCAAAATTCTTTCGACTATCACTGAAACGTAACTACATCAGGTCAGGGGTTGCTATAATAATTCAAATTTTACGTCATGAAATATCTATTTGTAATTCAATAAACAATTTTTTACACCACAATAATTTGTGGTATACAGAAGTATAACTTCTCTATATGCTCTACTAAGGTTACGTTGGTGGGGGTAAACGGTTTCCCCCACCATTCCAACATATGAGGTGATTCACACCTGTCTATAAAAACATTTGTAGAGTATAGTTATGCAAAAGAAATCTTTTGACGGACTATGCATCGTAACACCGTGTGTCGATGAGCGCTTCAGGCGGCCCCAGCGCTACGTCGTTTATGTGAAAAACTGTATCGATGTTCTATGTGCTGAATTAGTTATACATATTACCGCTAAAGAACTAGCCGAGAATGTGGACCAAGTGCGTATTAAAACTCTTTTAACACAGAATAGCTCTAATCTGTGTGAGGCTGTACGTCATCGAGTCGATCCCTCATTCCTTGAACATTTCGATATATTGTTCCTGGAGTTATCTGATGGCTTTAAAACCGTTTGAAGAATGGTCGGAGAACGATTGCCGTCGGTTACGCAGGAATTAATTTTTCATAATTCACACGATAACACATGATTATGATGATAATAATAATTAATTTTACTAGTTGTAGATGTTAAGATAATTATTGCGTTACTTTTCTTAAATACACACGTGGCTCATCGTCGATAACCCTCCCCCCACGTCTCGTCTCAGTATAAATTGAAATTATTAATATTTTTATGTATAATACTCTCTACAATAAAAAAACATGTATGCTATTTAAACGTGTTTTTTACTCAGCATCATCAGCATTAATAGTTGTATTGAAAAATTTATTTAAAATGTACGTCAAATAGTGAAAAACAAAAAAAATCACAATCTTCTGAAAACACATGCGCTTTAAAAACGAAATTGTGCACATGTGCCGCGGCGACACACGCTCGCTCATAAGCTTATGAGCAGGCTAGCGTGTATCTGTATAAGCTGAACCGCGCTCGCGGACACGTCTGATAAGCTAATAACGACGTGTGGGTATGCGCCGCCGCCGCCGCCGCCGCTACCGCCGCTCAGCTGGGTAACACGCTTATTGTGCACTTGGTGTATGCGATTTTGCATCTCGTTGCTCTACGCTATTCACCGTCATCATCATTATCATCATTATCAATAGTATCGTGGATTTGTCACGCTTCATAAGTAAAAATAATGGATGTACGCTGGAAACATCCGTGGACGTCGCTGATTTGTGGCCCCACTGGATGTGGGAAAATACGAGTAGTTTTCGTGAGAAAATTTGTGAAGTTTCTCAATTCAATGAGTAACGTTGAATTTGACCGAATTATATTTTATTATGGAGATATTCTCGATTCTGATATCGCTGCTCTGAATAACACATGTGAACAAGTACGATCGTCGGCGTCATCGTTAATTACTAAGCCCGGAAGTAATAAAAAATCAAAAATCCCAAAAATTAAATTTAACTAGGGTCTACCGCAACAGGAGGATTATTCAAGCGATAATAACTTGAAAAACGTGGTTATCATCGATGATATAATGCGCGAATCCTCAAATAACACCATTGTCGACCTTTTCACAAAAGGTAGCCATCATAAAAATATTAGTGTGATTTTTATCACACAAAATATTTTCTATCAGGCACATGGACAACGTGATATATCATTAAACGGCAATTATATGGTGATATTTAAAATTCCACGTGATCGAGCACAAATTACACATCTAGCGAGACAAGTATACCCCGAGAATCCACTATTTCTAACCGAGTCATATCACTATGCTACCGCACAGCCACACGGTTATCTACTCTTGGATCTTAAACAATCGACACCCGATTATTTTCGATGTCGTACAATGATATTTCCCGATGATCCACGAATGCTGCTCTACATGCCGAAAAACACTTGTCAACGTATTTAATTGGAAGCACAAGTAGACACCACATCAGTCTGTAATGGATATAAGTCGTGTACACATCACACACAAAGGCTCGGGCATTCAACGAATACATCTACTGTGAAACTGTAATAATGAGAAGTAACACCATCGCGAAGAAAAAGAAGAAGAATGTTGTGCCGCGGAATATTCCACTCCGTATTTCATATATTCGGGAATATTCCATAGCAAAGAAACATTGGAATTCGTTCAAGGCAGGGAACGAAGTCCAATGCCCGATCGTACGATCGACACCAGGAACGCCGACGCAGCATGAGGCGACTCGCTTGGCGTTCGACGATAGGCTAACGCTAAAAACGCAAACGAAAGGATTTTCGTGAAGACAGTTAGCAACTGCTTTACGAAAAGGGAGAATTAATTTAGACTCAACAGAGAACGGTTGGTTCCTCGTGAAATTCTCAGAACAACGCATAATTGTACTTTCTTACTTTGACTTTTAAATAGACAACGGAAAGTTACCGTTGCCTATAATAAATACTTCCTTTTACATAAATTCGTGTTTTCATCGATAACTCGAGATCCATCTCCTTACCGGCAAACGATCCCAAAAAATAATATCAGGGGTACAAATTGAAAATGCGGGTTTGATAACAGATGGCGTTACTAACGCTATACGCATCAGGCAGTACTGTGACTATGTTCATGTCAAAGCTACGTCTTATAGCTTTAATTTTCAGTATGTGTCAATTTGTCGCAGTGTCAAATTCATAGTTTTTTTGAGCTCTCAATATGTCGAGTTTCGTGCCAACAAAACAGCATTTGCGGGAAGTTTTAATTTACTTCTTTAATTTGAAGAAAAGTGCTGCTGAAGCACATCGATTGGTCTCCGAGGCTTATCCGAGTCATGTTCCATCGGTTTCAACGTGCGAGAGATGGTTTGTGCGGTTTAGAAGTGGTGATTTTGACGTTGAGGACAAAGAGCGGCCGGGCCAAGTGAAAAAGTTTGAGAATGCTGAATTGGAGGCAATACTCAATGAAGACTCGTGTCAAACTCAACAAGAGCTCGCAGATTCATTGGGAGTGACACAACAAGCCATTTCCCATCGTATAAAAGCCCTCGGAATGATCCAAAAGCAAGGACATTGGGTGCCGTATGAGCTGAAGCCGAGAGACGTCGAGCGCCGTTTTTTTGCATGCGAACTGCTGCTCGAACGGCAAAAACGGAAGGGTTTTTTGCATCGCATTGTCACTGGTGATGAAAAGTGGATCCATTACGATAACCCGAAGCGCAAAAAATCATATGGTTACCCCGGCCATGCATCATCATCGACGGCCAAACCAAATATTCACGGCGCCAAGCTCATGCTCTGTATTTGGTGGGACCAGCTGGGTGTGGTGTATTATGAGCTATTGAAATCGAACGAAACCATCACAGGAGCACTATACCGAACTCAATTGATGCGTTTGAGCCGCGCACTCAAAGAAAAACGGCCACAATACGAGCAAAGACACGACAAAGTAATTTTGCAACATGACAACGCTCGGCCACATGTTGCAGCGCCGGTCAAAACATACCTACAAACGCTGAAATGGGAAGTCTTACCCCACCCGCCGTATAGCCCAGATATTGCTCCTTCCGATTACCACCTTTTCCGATCGATGACACATGGCCTAGCTGACCAGCGCTTCCATTCTTACGAAGAAGCCCAAAAATGGGTCGATGACTGGATAGCAGCCAAGCCGGCCGAATTTTTTCGCGACGGTATCCGTAAATTGCCAGAAAGATGGGAAAAAGTTGTGGCTAGCGATGGACAATACTTTGAATAATTCATTTGTTACCATTTTTTCAGAATAAACGTTCAAAAATAGAAAAAAATCCCGCATTTTCAATTTGTACTCCTGATAACTTTTTAATATTATACCGAATACCGAATAATCTAATTACCCGGTACCGGCATAACAAGAAAAATACACATTACTCTCCATTCGATGAACGTTGTATAGCCTTACTTAACGCTATTTGTCATTCAAATAAAAAACAGCGAAAATCAACATTGCGTAATGCCGATAAACCTCTAATCAATTGCATCTGTGAATGCGCGTTGAACATTTTACAAGGAGTTGTTTGTGTCAAGTCAAGTGTTAAAAAGCGGTTAAAAAAATATAAAAATATACTTCGACAGCTTGTCTCAGGATGTGTGACAAAACAACATGGTGGTGGTGGTAGTAGTGGTGTTTGTACAGTCGCTCGTAAGCAGCGGAAATATAATTGGAGCGCGAAGAAACGCTTCATAATTCAAAAAGGGGGTGGTGCTTTTTTACCTCTTTTACTGGCTCCCATAATCACAGCTTTATTAAGTAAATTTTTCAGTGGTAGTGACGATTGAGAAAACAACACTGTGTTAAAGATACAAATTATTAATCATCCTCGTAATGGAGCATGCGAAAAAAATGTTTTTAGTTCTAATGTCCGAGGTAAACGATGGAAATAGTGATGCAGACGGTCGTGACGACGAAATACCTATGGTCGGGTCTGGGAATGATCATGCACCAGCAGCAAACGAGAAAACAGTGCAGATCCAGGGTGATCTTGTTTCAAGATTACACACTGAGCTACACAAAATTTTCAAATCAAACAAGTATGGTAAAGACGACGCTGGTAAATGGAAAGAGTACTTACAAGTGCTGCAACGTTATCTATATCTTGTTGGTACGAAAAATGCATCGTTTTCACCAGCACTTCCAGCACTACCTGAAACATCGTCTGAGGTAGATAATGCAGAAGCCACGAGCGATGCTGACATCGTTAATAGCGTTACAAATATATATAAACGCCGAGCGACTGCGCTATTAAAGTTTCTACGCAAGCCCACGAGTGATGAATCAAAAAGCATAAGATGGGACAAAAAAGGATGTGTAACAATGGACAGTATCCTCATTCGAAATTCTAATATTGCCGACCTTATAAACGATGCAGTACGAGGTAGAAAAAACTTGAAAGCAATAGGTCGACACGAGTTTATCGTTAGTCTACGAACAAAGAGAGTTCCGCGTGAATTCATAGGTAACAGTCGATTATGGGATTTAGGCATATCTAGAGGTACTAAACGACCAAGAAAAGATGTTCAGATATTGCAACATAACGACTCGCATTCTATGAATGTGGATACGGTCGGCGATAATTCTAACGACGACTACGACGACGACTGCGGCGATATACACCCCGGGAATACTTTTTCAAAACGTCGGAAAACAAAAGTAATAAAAGTGTTTGAAAAGTGGATAAAGATTTAGAACAAGTTGTACAACGAGCGGTGGAAAGATGGCTTTCGAAAAAGTGTACTATGATCCTTCGCATCCAATTGGATACGCTGGTGCGCGACATTTAATCAGTAACAAAAATAAAGCAGACACCGTGTATGACTGGCTGACTCAGCAGGATAGTTATACCATTCATAGACCCGTGCACCGTGTCTTTCCACGACTGTATTACAATGTTACAAATATTGACGCCGTCTGGGAGGCCGATCTCGTGGATCTACGTTCATTGAGTAGCTATAACGACAACGTCTCCTACCTGCTTATGGTAATTGACGTTGTCAGCAAATTCGCCTGGGTCGAACCCTTACAGGACAAATCTGTGCGCGAAGTAACAAAGGCATTTAAACGTATTATCGAGCGTAACAATGACCGTACACCTGTTTCACTACAAACCGACCATGGAAAAGAATTCCTCGGTGGTCAACTCCAAAAATTTCTCAAAGATGAAAACATACAATTTCGCGTTGCTCGTAATCGTGATGTAAAAGCCTCGATTGTCGAGCGTTTTAATCGCACTCTCAAGGAACGGATGTGGCGTTACTTCACACATCGTAGTACTCATCGTTACATCTCTATATTACAACAAATTGTTTATGCGTACAATCATGCTGTACACTCGTGCATTAAAATGCTGCCGGCCTCCGTAACGCTATATAATGCCGATACAGCGGTGCGCAATATGACAATTAGTGCCATAAAGCAACGTGAAAAGAGACATTTCACAACGTATATACACCAACCCGGCGATTACGTTCGAATCAGTAGAACTAAAGGCACCTTCGAAAAAGGTTACGAGAAAAATTGGACCGAAGAAATTTTCCGTATCAGCAAAGTTTTACATAGACAGGGCTTGTATGTGTATGCGTTGTGCGATCTCGAAAACGAAACTATCGATGGTTTCTTTTACCCCGAAGAATTGACGAGTGTTCATGAGAAGCGTATGAAGAAGAATAAAGACCTCAAGATTGATCAAGTTATATGGACAAAAGGACACGGTGCGAAAAAACAAATTTTCGTGAGTTGGGTGGGATATCCGGCAAAATTTAACTCGTGGATACCAGCGTCAAACATTCAGGGTCTCGAATAAACGAAATTTTGTCCAAACGATGCATGACGAGGATAATTTTTTTCTTGTTCGACCGAGCATCAGCAATATGAAGTATTTTCCTGAAAATACAACAACACATTTTATAACTCAATTGCTACGTGAAATATCGTTTAATAAATATCGTTTTTAAAGGGTCGTTGGGTTGTGGACTTATCGGAAATTCATATACCCTGTACAATGACGCATTTACAAGAAGCCGATACGATAATCGGTTGGGTGGTCTGTGAGAATAAAGAAATTACTACAAACCGAATACCTCGAGGTTTGTACAAAAATCATGAGGAAATTGTGGAAAATATCAATGATTTTCCGGGACTGCGAGAAGCAGGCATAAGAATTGTAAATGTTGAAAGGGCCAAAGGGTACGTAGCCCGAAGCTGAGGTAACAGAGTCGTGCTCTGAACCTCTAGGCTACCCTGGGGTATTACGAATGAGTAGTAAAATAGCACGTATATTGGGCTTCGAGAAACACGAAGAACTGCTGCTTGATCGAGAAACCCCAGGGGGTCTTTACCTGCAGCTTATGCCAGGCGTTCCACGCGTAGGACGAGTACCCGCCTGTATAAATAGGGCTCTGCTCGATCAGCTTTTTGTCTACACCGATATTTGTGTACCGTATACGGTAGGTGATACACAGACAGCGCTACTCAGGATTGTAAATTTAAATACAAAAAACTACACGTATGGTACAACGCAAGTAAAATGTTTCTCATCGTCAAATTACATAGGTTCACTCAACAATTGCTTCAGAACGATCGAGGTGGATATAAGAGATCATCTGGGTAATCCTATTGCATTCGAGTATGGAACGTTAAAGCTCACACTTCATTTCAAACGACTCGATTAGACAATATGTGTGCTCATTATACAACGTATCATGAGAATCAAGTAGGGGGCGGAAACGGTTATATAGGTAATGTGTTTGCGAGTTCCCCGCACCAGCGCGGTCACGGTATCGATAGTTTCCTCGGTGGTCTATTTCAGAGTGTTTTACCACTGCTGACCAGAGGTGCTAAAGCTTATAGGGAAAGGCGCCATTCGCACGGGTTTACACGTTATCGAGGATGTGAGCGGTCACAAAATGCCATTCATGGAGTCATTGCGTCGACGTACAGCCGAATCTGGAGATAATTTACAACGAAAAGCCAACGAAAAAATCGCTTTTCTCATGAATGGTTCAGGATATAACGCTGTAGGCACCGCTCGCATGATACAGTCGTTATCGGGACGCGTGCCTACGAGGACGAGGAAAAAGCGTACTGGTATTTCGAAAGAAATAGATTATTCGGTATTCGGTATAATATTAAAAAGTTATTATTTTTTGGGATCGTTTACCGATAAGGAGATGAATCTCGAGTAAAAGATGAAAAGGCGAATTTATATGAAAGGAAGTATTTATTATAGGCAACGGTAACTTTCCGTTGTCTATTTAATAGTCAAAGTAAGAAGTACAATAATGCGTTGTTTCGAGAATTTCACGAGGAACCAACCGTTCTCTGTTGAGTCTAAATTAATTCTGATTTTAGTAAAGCAGTTAGCAACTGCGTTAGCTAAAATCCCTCAGTTGGCAGCTATAGCTTTAGCCAATCGTAGATCGCCTCGCGAGTCGCCTCATGCTGCGTCGGCGTCTACTTCGCATCCTGTCTTGTATGACAGCTATCTTTCAGAATTCCATCTCTAGCTGTGTCCGCTAAGGAATATTCCTGAGAATACGTGTAGAGGAATATTCCGCGACACAACATCCCTCCCCCCTTAAAAGGAAAAATTTTCAAAAAAAATTTTTCTTTAGTTGGTTTCCCGTACCTTACAATTTTAATACAATTTTACGGTTCGATATATGATATATAATATGTGTGTAATAGTACGTAAAATTATGTATTGTTTCATTCTTTGTTTGTTAGTGTCGTTCAAGTCGAGCAAGTCGTTCTCGGTTGGGGGGACGATTGCATAACCTGGCCAACTCGGTTCGCAGTCGTTCCTCTGGCTGTTGTCGTCCGAGAGGCTCGATGTTGATAGTTACCTCGGCGGCTGCAGGGGTTATTGCTTCTCTAGTGCTCGGTGGTGTTCTGTTTCTTTTGTACCTGTAACATTTAAGCAGAACGTAGCCAACCAAGGCTATCGGCGCTATAGCGCCCAAGGAGTAGAAACTCAGATTCTGGATGTGTTGCATCCCGTCTCTGGCAGTATGGAGGTTGTCCATGATTTGGTCGGCTCGAGCTCCGAGCTTCCGAAGCTCTTCGGGGTCTCGCAGCACGCTCTGTAGTGGGATGGTCCTCTCGGTCTGCATCGGGGGCGCCCGAGCTTCGATCTCCGTTAATGTCAAATTAAACGAGGGGAGATAGTTTTGCCGTATGATCTGCGATGTTCGCCCGATGGTTTTGATGCTGAAATCTCGGGCGGTTACTATACATACGCCTACCAAAGCCAGTATTCCCGAATTTTGTAGTATTTCGTGCTGCCGGGGTTGGCGCGACGTATAACAATCGTCCTTGCTGTTGCATTGGAACGATTAAGGGATGGGTGATTTCGATAACCCTTTTCGCGCAATTTTTTCCGTTACCGGTGTCCATTTTCACATAGATTAGGACTTCGCAGGGCGTGTCGTTTGTGACCGGCATAGTAGGGTGTGTTGGTGGGCAAATGTATGATTTGCCCAGTACCTTGCAAATTTTTATGTCATCGGATGTCATCCTTAGGTACATGCGATTCTCTATATCTCCTACCAAGTGGGTCTCGGTCGCTTCTATGTAGTAGTGCCTGCCGTTGTCCGCTCGCATGGGTATAGGATATACTTTTTGCATACTATATCGTTGCTGCCCGATCAGCGGTATATCCAGCACAAGTACCACTGCGTTGCCTTCGCTGTAAGCCCTGGTATCTGCCAGTCGCATAAGTGTTGACACTTGGTCGGGTGCTATTGCGACCGGGAAACTACTGCCCGACGGTAGGTGTGGTAGTGCTTCTACGAGGTGCCTAGCGAGTGTGCGTGGCGGCAGGGACGTTGCTCGGGCCTTACCGCTAGCTACAGGGTGTCCGCCGGGAAGGTATACTACTTTGTTTGTTTATAATTTTTGATTAAATGAAAGAGAATGGATCTTATATTGATAAATGTTTTATTTAATATCGGCAATTATGTATGGAATACAATATCAGATAAATGTCCGCCTCTGTTAGCCTCACAAATGCGAGCCCCTTTGAGCACATTTTTCATTACATTCTCAGACATTTCACGCGGTATTTCATTAATTTCATCACGAATATTTTGTTTGAGTTGCTCAAGCGTTTCTGGTTTGTTTGCATAAGCCTTGCTTTTTAGATATCCCCACAAAAAGAAGTCCGGAGCAGTCAAATCAGGCGACCGTGAAGGCCAATCAACATCACCATTTTTTGAAATAACTTGTTGTGGAAAGAGGTCTCGCAGTAATTCCATTGTAATCCTGGCTGTATGCGATGTGGCACCATCTTGTTGATACCACATGTTAATCAAGCCCAAAGCATGCAGTTGTGGCGATAAAAAGTTTTCAATCATATCACGATATCGCTCCCCATTCACAGTTACCGTTACGCCGTTTTGATTTTCAAAGAAGTAAGGTCCAATGATTCCTCCTGACCAAATTGCACACCAGACTGTCACTTTTAATGGATGTAAAGGTGACTGATGAATAATTTGAGGGTTTTCCATTGCCCAGAACCGACTATTCTGTTTATTCACATATCCATTTGTTTCTCCCAAAAATTTCACGTAACTTTCTCATCGTCACAGTAATCGATGATTGATTTTGATAAAATGTTTTAACGATTAAAACACGTTGGTTTATCGAATATTTTTCCATAATAAATTTGCCACGTGTCTACTTCACGACTGCCAAATATGAACTGTCAAGACTAACGTTTACCAAAATGGCGGCAAAACAAAGTAGTATACCTTCCCGGCGGACACCCTGTATATCGTCCACCAGCCACACTAGCTCCTGTACGTCGCTGAGTAATGCTTCGACCGCAATACTTATCGCGTTGAGCGTCTCGTCCAAGTGTTGGCGTCTCTTTATGTAGTATACTTCGCCGTTGAGCGTGCGGTTGATATGCTGCATCAGGGAAAGCAGCGTCTGTTCGTTAGCCTGTATGTGCTGCGCGCTTTCATTAAATAGGCTGACCGTGGTTTTTATGACCTGTATTTGATTTTTTAACCCTTCCTTCAGGGTCTGGTGGGACGCCTCCAGGCGCGTTATCTCTTCTTGTAGTTCCTTTGCGTCGGCGGCATCCATGTTTCCCGTGATGGTCTTGATTATGCTTCCAAGGCCGTCTACCGATCCTTGGCGCTCTCTGACGGGGCGCGTCCCGAGGAGGTCGTATATGGTCAGTATCCCTGTCTCTATTCTTCTCTTCATTCTCAGAACTGAGTCGCTTATGACGGGGCATATATCGTTGACGCGAGTTTCGCTTTCGCACAGCTCCGTCAGACGTTGTAGGCTGTTGCTTATCTCTCCTTCTCGGTACAGTAGTGCAGCGAGGTCCAGCCTGATTATCAGTCGCCACGTCGATTGAATTATCGTAAGGCTCCCTATGTTCTCGTAGTAGATGCCCGGAGTGCTGGCAAAAGTGCTGACGACGTAGTCGGCCGTATGCGGTATGGCTGTGGTTTGTCCACACCTTGCTGCGATTAATCTGCAATCAGACGAGGGGAGGAAAGCGTGAGTTCTCCCTCTTTCGTTGCAGTCTCGCGAGTTTCGCACGAGGGCTCTTTGGCTCATTCTTGTTCTAACAACCTAACAGTAACCATGTCTAGTACAATTTTATTCAACGTCTCCGGGGCTCACGGCGCAGTCGTGTGTACTGGGAGGGATTTGTCTCCCGAGGTGTTGGAGCTGGTTGTGAGTATTCACCTTACTTCAGAAGTATTTTTTAATGTTAGCGCTTTTTCTATAAAATTCTCATTTATTTTTATTTTTATTTTTATTTTCAGAGCTGCCTGGTAGTTGTGTCTAGGCCCAGTAGGAGGTGGCTCTCGGACGAGTTCCTGGCGGTCTTAGACGTCCGCCGCCGCTGGGAGAATTGCCGCCGGGCCGTCTACTGTCTGTGGGGCCTGGGGCCCTGGGTAGGCGACGAGAAGCCCTACCGGATTTCATCGGGTTGCGCCGTCTTTTTGCAGAGGGGCCCCTCTCCACTTGTCTGGTGTGCGGCACCGTTTTTATTTAATTAATTTTTTTCTAATAAAATTATATTATATATAATTATAAAAATGTATTGGATATTGATCGGTGGAGGCAAAAGTTTTATTATATTTTCTATCTTCAAAAGTTTTTCAGCTTTATTGAATCTCCTCACCTTGCGCTCCGTGGAGCTCCTCACCCACATTTATTTAGTTTCGTTAATGGTCTATAAATAGCTTCAGGCGGTTGGCATGTACCGCCTGAGTTTTCCGTCCCTTCTGGACGATGTAGTTGACGGGGGGCTTTGCCTCCACTATCTCGTGGGGTCCCGTCTATTTGGGGGTCAGCTTGGCTGACCGCCCCCTGCGCACCGTCTCGTCACGGAGGAGCACGCGTTCGCCTACGCGGTACTCCTGTTCCTGTGCTCCGTGATCGTACCTATTCTTTGACCGTCTTTTTGCGCTTTTCAAGTTGTCGCGTGCTACGGTCTATGCTGCGCGTAATCGCTCTCTTAGTTCTTGGACGTAGTCGTCTTATGCATAGGTGCCGCGGGGTTCCTGTTTCACGGCGGTCGGTAACTCAGCTTCCCTACCGTACACCAGCACGTGGGTGACAGTCCGGTCCCCGTATGTGGAGTGGTGTTGTATGTGAACATCGCGTACGGCAGCCACTCGTCCCAATTACCTTGATCCTCGTCTATGAAATTTTTCAGGTACTATGCGAGGGTGCGATGCGATCTTTCTAGTGCGCCGTTTGATTCGGGATGGTAGGCAGTAGTTTGTATCTTTTTAATTCGTAGCAGTCGACACATTTCCTTGAAGGTTACACTGAGGAAATTGGTGCCCTGGTCCGATAGTATTATTTCCGGCATTCCGTGCCGGCAAATTAGTTCTTCCACGAGCGCCCTCGCTACCGTAGAAGCCTCTTGGTTCGGCAGGGGGATCGCTGCACTGTATTTGGTAAGTGCGTCCTGAAATGTGACTATATATTTTTTCCCGGAAGCGCTTTCCGGTAACGGTCCTACGATGTCGACCGTGACTTTTTCAAATGACCTTGATGGGGTGTCCGTTACTACCATCGGCACTCGTTCCTTTTTCCCGATTTTATTCTTTTGGCAAGAGTCGCAGGATCTTATGTATTTTTCCAAATCCCTTCTTATGCCGGGCCAGTCGTATTTGGTCCGGATCCGATGCAACGTACGCCTGATACCCTGATGCCCTCCTATGGGGGTGTCGTGGTATTCTTTTATGATTTTCAGGCGGTCTTCGAAGGAGGGAGTAGCTACGCCACTGCGGCAGTCGCTGCGCTCTTTCATAACGCTGTCTTCTTCTGTGCTGCTGGAGGTTCGTGGGCTGCGGCCCCCGCTTTGCCTCGCTTCCTCAGCAGGCTCGTGCGGCGCTTGGCCCGCAATTTCCTTGCTTGGTGTGCCCACCGGTAGCTCCGCCGTTGCAGCGCTCGCTCTGTCCCTTTCAGCGATGCTTGCAGTCTTACTCGTGCCTTTCTGTACTAGCTTGCGTGGTCTGCCCCTTCCCCGACCGCTCGGCTTCGCGGCAGGGCTGTGGGGCTCAGTAGAGCGATCTGCGTCCACGCAGCGGATCTCTTCATCTTCTTCTGGTGCATTGGCCGGCGCGGCCTCTCTCTCTGCCGCGTTGATCTGCTGGCCCGCTGTATTCTTGGCTCTCCGCTTTGTGCGGCTGTCCGTACTCGGGCGCTTGCTGTCCTCGTCTCTCTCGCGGACAGGCTCGACCTCTCGCTCCAGCGAGCTACCATGGCTATACGGGGTATCTTCGGCTGTCCGCTTTGTGCGGTTATTCGTTGTGCCTACTTTCCCCGGCTTGCTGTCCTCTTTCGACACACGACTTCGTTCGTCGCACTCGCTTGGGCCTTTGTTGTGAGGAATATTCGGCTTAGTGCATCTGCATTTGTATTTCGTTTTCCTGCTTTATATTCGACGTCAAACTCATGCTCTGCCAATTTTATCTTCCACCTCATTAGTCTCGATCCTGGGTCTTTTACTCCAAACAACCAGGTGAGCGGTTGGTGGTCGGTCACTACTGTGAAGCGAGTACCATAGATGTATGGCCGAAATTGAGCGAGAGCCCAAACTATTGCGAGTAATTCCTTTTCCGTAGTAGTGTAATTCAGCTCAGCCTTCGACATGGTGCGAATTGCGTAGCATATGGGCAAATCGTCCCCGATCTTGCCTTGCGAAAGTATTGTGCCGAGCGCCCGATCTGATGCGTCTGTCGTCACGACGAACGGCTTTTCGAAGTCCGGATACTGCAATATCGGTGCCGTGGTGAGTGCCGTCTTCAGTTCTTCGAATGCGGCATCCCTTACAGTGGTCCACTCGAATTTAACCCCTTTCTGGGTTAGTTCTGTGAGCGGCTTAGCGGTTTTCGAGAAATCTCTGATGAATTTTCGGTAATAACCGGCTAGTCCGAGGAAGGATTGAACTTCTTTTACATCCCTCGGCACCAGGAATTCCTTTACCGCTTCTAATTTCTGGGGATCCGCTCGCACTCCCTCTTCGGAAATTATGTAGCCGAGGTACTGCGTTTCCTTTCGCAGGAAATGGCACTTGCTGGGTTGCACGGCCAATTTGGCCTCTCTTAGCCGCTGCAGTACCTCTCGCAGCCTGTCGTTGTGTTCCTTTAAGGTCTTTCCGTGTATTACTATGTCGTCTAGGTACACATAGCATTTAACTCCTTGCAGTCCCGCTAACGCCGAGTTCATCAGCCTCTGGAAGGTCGGTGGCGCGTTCTTAAGTCCAAATGGCATACGGTTATATTCGGAATGGCCTTGCGGAGTGGAAAACGCAGTTTTCTCCTTATCTTGCTGCGCCATCGGAATTTGGTGAAATCCCGAGCGAGGTCCAAGGTCGTATAATATCGTGCTCGTCCCAGCTGGTCCAATATCTCCGTGATGTTCGGCAGTCGGTACGAGTCCCCGATGGTGGCTTCGTTTAGTTTACGAAAATCCACGACCACTCTCATCTTCCTTACTCCGGCGGCGTCTGGTTTCTTTGCCACAACCAACAGTGGCGCGTTCTACTGACTTCTGCTGGGCTGGATAATGCCTTCTGTTAGCATTTCGCAGGTCTGCCTTTCCACTTCCCTCTTGTGGGTTTCCGGCAGCCTATATGGGTGCACCTTAATGGGCTGCGCCCCTTCCTTAAAGGGAATTACGTGCTCCATCATCGGCGTGCATGGCAGCTTATCCCCTGGCAGGTGGAATACGTCTTCGTATTCCCTTGTAATCTCGTCGAGCGCTTCGCGCTCGTCTTTATTGAGATTTTCTGTGTCGAGCTCTCGAGCTAGTCGCGCGAGGCGGTCGGCCCCTCGCTCCGCGTTGACGGTGCATACTTCGGGCGTCGCGGCCTCGGGACCGTGACCCACTGCCGTTATCTCTAGGGGCTCGAGTTTCACCACCGGGCGTTGTACCACAACAGCCTTCTCTGTGGTGTTTATTAGACTTACTGCACAGCTACTACCGTGCGGCGGTGTGATGCAGGCTCCCATAATTACTCCGTTTCCGAGTTCCATTTTAGAGAGCAGTCCGATAAATTTGCTCTTGGTCGCGGCGTAAGCGACGGTCTCGCTGCGCGGCGGTAGGGTCATCTTCACCGATCCATCTAAAAGCGGCATGCAATGTCCGTATAGTTTAATCATTTCACCGTGCAAGATATCTGCCTTATGATGTTTAATGAAGTCCATTCCGAGCAGTCCGTTGACCCTCAGTGGCACGGCGCTCGGAACGATGTAAAACCAATGCTCTACATTTAGAGCCGGCGTCTCGAGCGTGATTTTCGCGATTCCTAGAGAAGTAAATCTTTCGCTTGCCACCCCTTGCAGTTCCACTTTGCAGTCTTTCACCATAGTCTCAGGTTTGAGACAGTCTTCTTTAATGATGCTGCATTGGGCTCCGGTGTCTGCCTTGAGGGTGAGTACCTCGGTCACAGCCAGCGATGCAATAATATCGAAGTCACTGGCAGTGGCACTCGACGCCGGCAACGTCACTTGTAGCAGTTGTAGCTTGCTTGCGGGCTTTTGCTGGGTTGTTAGTGTGTTCAGCCTCATCGGTGCCAGCGGGCGGGTGTCCGTACTATTCCGACCGGTACCCGTCGTTACTGTTGTTTTTTTCGCCTTATCCTCTGAGTCCTTTTGACGTTGGGGCTGCTGTGTCGTCCGAGCAGGTTCGCTCTGGTTTAGCGACAACCTCTTTCTGCAGTCCCTCAACACGTGTCTCTTCTTCTGGCAGTAGTTGCACACGATGTCGACGTTGTGTATGGACTTGTTCTCGGTAGGCGCAGGCAAGCTTACTCTTCCCGATGTTCGGGTGCAGTCTCGAGCCATGTGTCCAGCTTTTCCGCAGGTGAACCAATTTTCTCCCTGTCGGGATGGTGCGCCTAGGGACCTTCTGGGGTGGCTTAGTGCTCCGCCAGCCCCTCCCTTTGGCTGCACCATGTTGGTTATCTCTATGGCCCCTGCCACAGAGTCATGCAGAGTTTGGTAATTTCTCGCACGTACCAGCACTTGCACCTGGCCGTGCAGGCCGTTTTCGAAGTTGGACTGTGCGCTTCGTCGGATAACGCTCTCGACGGTGATCCTCTGATCCTCTGTTTTCAACGGTTCGCAAAATATTTCAGCGATGTCTACCGTGATTCTCTCCGTTCTTGCCGCGTAGGCGGCGTTGTCTTCGTTCTGTCCCTGCCGGAGGGAGCTGAACTCCATTTGCAACGCAGCCAGGGACTTCCGTTGTCCGTACAACGCTTCCAGCTCGCTCCTCAGTTGCGCCATGGTACTGATGGTTTTGTGCTGCAGTTGTCTTGCTGCCGCACCTTCTAATTTGCTCATGACGATCAACTCGAAGAGGGTGTCATGCTCCTCCTCTGCTACCCTGCGAAATATCGTCTCGCAGGACTTTAAGAAGAGCGGCAATGCCTTCGAATCCTTGCCGTCGAAAGTTTTTACCATTTTTATTCCGAGACTGAGGCTGAGCATATTTGAGGGCCTCTGCGTCTCCTCGAACCGCGTGCGTCTCGGGGACCGTACGGGGGGCGGATGATCTTCCATCCCTGCTCCTCCTAACCGTTGCTGGAGCTCAGCTATTTGTTCTCTTAGGGAGCGGATGAGCTCGTATTCGTCCGCACCTACCTCATTTAACGTATCAGCCAAGTTTCGTCTTGCTGACGGTGTTTCAACCCCCTGGAGTTTGCGATCGAGTTCGCGTTGACTTTGCTCATGTTCGCGCTGCAGCCTTTCGCACTGCCGTCGAGCTCTTACCAAATCACGGTGGCTTTGGTCAATCGCCTCCAACCGATCTTGTACTCTTGAAGTCACCGATCATGCCGTCGTACCGGTAGCTGTCGGGAAACCTACGCGATCTATCGTTTGCATGCTTTCGAGTTCCCGCTCATCCATGTCCTCGTCTAGGTGTTCAGGCGTTCGTTCGCCAGTAGTCATATTGAACACGTCGTCGCTATCTATACTAATGTTATCGCGAAATGCCGTATCTCTGAGTCGGTTTACGCCGAACTCGGCGTCCAGTCGGCCTGCGACGGCCTCTTGCCTGTCGGTGGGGATTCGACCCGACGGTGAGAGCTCTGTTAACGCCCTGCGCGTAATCCAGCTGTGGAGTCTACCCCTTCGTCGGGTATCGCAGTTCCTAATGAATTGACTCTACGCTTCGGTTTCGCTCCCCTAAATATCGGCATGTTGCTAATTTCGCGGCGAACAAAACTCTAAAATATGCCCACAAAATTTCGACAGAAATATCAAATATCTGTCCTAACTGGCTTTGGTTTATCGGCTATATGTATAAGTATAATGTAACCGCCACTTACAGAAAGATGATCTGGTAGACGGTCCTTTCCATGGTGATGATCTAAGGTGTTGGGTCCTTGACGCCTTCCTTGACGCTGTTGACCCGTTTCTTCGTTGGTTCCTGAGTTCGTCCTTAGTGCGTCGCCAATGGTTGCGTGACGGCTTCTTCTCGAGTAGCTGTTTCGCGTACTCGGTTGCACACTTTGTGCGGTTTTTCCTCGACTTGACGTAACACCGTCAATCAGGATTTTAAACGGCTGACCGATATGTCACACCGCACCGACGTACACTTCGCGTCTTCGCGTTAGCTTATTCGGGTTTTCACGAACTACACTGGCGTCCTTTGCACGAATCGTAGTCGTCACTTCGTCACTTCGAACGCAGACGGCTATAGAAGCTTCACAATGGATACACGACAAGCTTGTGTCGTCCCTCACGGATGTCGGGCCCTGGAATTTGTCATACCGGGCTACGGTGAAGAATACCTGGACCTACCTCAACGTAGCACCTGTTAATAACTTTCTGCATAGCCTTTTCAATCAGGTCGACGTATATTTTAACTAGAAACTCGTGGCACCGCCAAACAATGCATACCCCCTCAGAGCATATATTCAGACGTTACTCAATTATGGTCCGGCTGCTAAAAATTCTCACTTAACGACCGCACTATGGTACGCTGACACGCCTGGTACGTTTGACACTCTACCAGGTGCATCGAATAGCCCTAATATCGGTCTGAATAATCGTGAAATGTATATAAAGAATGGGCGGACTTTGATATGATTGGACATTTACATCGCGATGTTTTTAATCAGGATACATTTCTGTTGAATGGTGTGGGTTACGGCTTGTACGCTCAAAAGACGATTTTTGTCTTATGGAGACTCCTACGGCTGGTGTGACACATAAACTACATATCACCGAGGCTATATTACTCGTCCGTCGAACAAAAATCGCACCAGGCGTGCTGATAGCTCACGCCAAAATGCTTGCAAACAAACCGCCAAGTATCCTATCACAAGGATTAAGGTTAAAGCTTTTACGATGCATAGCGGTATCATTGGCGATACTCTGGATAACGTTATTCTAGGCCAATTGCCTAAACAAATACTTCTTGTGTTTGTGAATAACCGAGCATTCAATGGCAGTACAACGTTAAATCCGTTTAACTTTAATAATCATTCGATAAATTTCCTCTCTCTGTATGTCGATGGTCAACAAATACCGAGCAAGCCTCTTCAACCGGTGTTTGATGGTAACGAAAACTGGACAGATAGCTATCACACGCTCTTTAGCGGTACAGGTATACACCTTCAGAATGAGGGCCTAGATATTACCGGGGGCGACTATCCCAAAGGCTACTATCTGTATGTCTTTGATTTGACACCGGGCTTATCAGCAAGTTGTTTCGGTCACTGGAATCTCGTAAGACACGGTAGTGTAAGGATCGAAGTACGGTTTGCAGGGCCTCTGACATCTACATTAAATTGTGTGGTATACGCCGAGTATAATAATGTAATAGAGATAGATTCCACACGGCAGGTAATTACAGATTTTAGTGCGTGAGAGGGCGCCACACCCGACGCTGTAATATTCTACGCAACCACACCTGGTATCAGTCTACATCTGTTTGAGAATTCCTTCCTGGTGTAGTTGGAACGACCCTGTAATATATTAAGAATCATGAGTTTTCACTCACGGCAGGGTGCCAAATAATCAGACTGACAGACGTTGGTAGAGAAAGTGATTTATTCTACCTTCGCATCATACAACATAGAAATATATGTAGAAAAATAACACAAATAAATATAAACAATGAATTTAATTAATAATTTAGCGAAGCACACAAAATATTATAAAATAGAATAAAAGTAAATTTAATGTGAAAAGCACACAATTGTATTAATTGTATTAATTGTGTGCTGACAGGTGAAGAGGTTAGTGTGATGCTGCCAGCGCTGCAGAGCACGACACAGAACGAGAGCTGAGAATGCACAAGCAGGTAGAATGAGTTCACAGCACTTTTCCAGAATGCTGAATTGTGGGAATGTGCTGGGAATGAGAGCGTGCATGTACAGTTATACCAGTTGAGCAAAAGCAGTATGACATATAACGAGAAATAACGTGATGCAGTCAATGCTGCAGAGCACGGCAAGTGAGAGTATGAGGATGCACAAATGAGTGGAATATACTCACTGTACTTTCCCAGCAAGCATAGTTGGGGGAAAGCACAGTGAATAGTAAGCACACGCACAATTATATTAATCGAGCAGGCAAAATATATTGAGGAAGACGTGGTGTTACGTCCTGACGTGACCATGCTCCAATATCTATCTTTCTTTTAAAGAAGATCATAAGCCTACATCGTTGTCGAGTCCTATGGCTACCAGAGATTATACAGGTATAATGACGGTGGGAGGGGTGAGGCCTGCAGGTACGCCGAGGCAAGGCAGTGGGAACACATGGTGCGCGCCAGGAATGGACGGCCAGGTTCACCACTGTACCTGACAACGAAAAACCAAGAGTTGATAGGCCACTGCCCCACTCTAAACGGCCAGCGTAGAGGGACCCGAATCTCGTATCAAGAGTTTTCCCTCTACGGCCGGTGGATATCATTGGCGGCGCGTGTCATCGAAATCTTTAATTGATTCATGTCCGCGTGTTCTATTGGTGACTGTCGGGTGGTCGCTTTCTTCCCCCGTCATATACCGTATCTGGCTCACGAAGAGAGACCAACTGCCGTGGCAACCTTTTCGTTGCTTTAGAAGTCCCTAGATGCTACGACGAATGATGCAATAAACAAAAATATTACACGAAGATAGACTAACTGTCGTGGCAACGTTTTCGTTGCTTTGAAAGTCCCTAGATGCTACGACGAATGATGCAATAAACAGGAATATTACACGAAGATAGACTAACTGACGTGACAACGTTTTCGTTGCTTCGGAAGTTCTTATATCCGATGACGAATGATGCAATGAACAAGAATATTACACGAAGACCTATGTCTTATTGATAGAAAATTGGAATTTATTCTTGACTACAGAACACCAAAAGCCCAAAAGGCATTTCTTCAGAATCTCTGAACGTTTAAATATAAATTTAAACACAATCGTAGCAAAGATTTGGACTTCTTATGAAGTAAATACTTAAACTATGGTATATATATATATATTTAATAAGTAAATCAATAATTTAAAAGGAACAAACCATTCAAACGGAAGTTCGATATAAGAGTTAAACAATAATATCATACAGATAATCAGAGTTAAAATAGGATAGAATAAGAAAAGACGATTCATATTAGTCATTGGGTAGATGGTAAAGATGACTCGAAGCTCGGGTCGCACCCAAGACGATGCCGTCTTTCCCGTCTCTCTCTGTGTTAACACCATAAGACGAAGAGTATTCCCTCGCAACAATACATATTTATAGAACACATACTTTGTGACCCAGTGTGAATGTAAGCAGCCATTTGATATAGAATCATTTAGACTGATGAACAATTTTGAACTAAAATTATGATAGGAATTCAGAAGAGAAATGCTTTCTTAAAAGGATACAAGAAATAATTGCAAATATGAAAATTTAACATTAACGAACATCGAAAAGTCAATATATTGTTTTAACTAAACAATTAGGATCATGAGAGGATATTAAAACCCTAGACAGTTTGTCACTATAGTAGTTATATATGCCCATTTACGTTACACATTATTAAGAATTAAAATAAGTTTAACATTATCGAAGAACTATATTCGGTATTAGTCATAAAAGGGACAGCGGAAGCGACTCGGGTCTACAGCGCAGCGTGGCCCGAAACCCTCGACACCTCGCTGCCTGACCGAGGCGCTTTTCTCTCTCTCTCTCTCTCTCTCTTTCGTTTTCTCTCTCTCTATCTTTACGCGTGCCACCGAAGCAAGGAATAATCCTTCAACCACTTTGCGACATGTGGTATCGCCTCGCATGCAACTCAAGAAAAGAATCGAACGACGATGACGTCACAGCTAGAAGGAAAAAAATGGATCGTCGATAAAGTCCAAAGTTCGAGCTCTATTGTAATTCCAAGAATCCCCCGCATAGAAAATTAAGCCCTCCAGGACCTATATAAGGACGGGAAAATGCCCGAAACGAAGAGTATCAAGTCGACATTTCAATTTTGTAGTTCATAGTACAGTCAGTCGCCGAGCAGTCAGTAGACAGCCCGTTGGCGATAATTACCGTGGAGGAACCCCACCCTGTAGAGTCAGCCAAAGTCCAGAGTGAGTACTGAAAATAAAAACGGTCGAACAGTCTAAGTTCAGTTCGAATGTACTCTTTCTCAGTTTTAATCATACGGAATTTATCTAAAGTTTAGAAGAAATTGAATTTAATTGTTTTCTGCCGTTTTTGTACATGTCCACACTGTTTATTTCGTTTTACTGTTTTATCGAACCACAAGTATCGCGTTAAGTATATTGTGTCGAGAAATAACGATCGCTCGCGCACGGTAATAGCGAACGTACGTGTATCAATTATTCGGTTATTTGAATAAAATCTAACAGCTTCACGATTCATCGAGTATAACGATTTCTTTTACAAACAATTGCCATTAATTTTCCCTTCCACGCATCGGTTACCGGCGAAACAACTTCACCAGGAAAAACTAAACGTAAGTACTAACCCAATTTTTCTAATTTATTTTATCTGATATTTCCGTAAATTTTTCCCCAAGTAAAAGTAACCTACCACTTCCCTTCCCACCTAAAATCCCTTCCTCCGCGGGGTAATTTATCAATTTAGTTTATCGAGACGAGTGACGGGTTAACTTGTCAGGTGTGGTAAAGGGAGAATTCATTCTCCTTGACCAGAGTACGGAAAACTCACGCCGAAACGCCTCACACGTCTTAAGATAGTCGGTTTTTTGTAAAAACACCGCGCGGATTTGACGTAACAGTGGTACAGCCCGCGCTGCAGAGCACGTCACAAAGTGAGACCGTTATGTTGATGTACCGCTGAGATTTACGCTCCTCACCGTCATTGAATTGAGACGAATTGTAACGGTATACCTTACCTTGTGTTTGAGGCCTGGTGAGCACGAAAATGCTGAGGAGATCCGGTGAGATGGTGAAAAGTCTGAGCGAGTGTACCGGGGATGTGTGCGCTGTCCAGGCGGTTTTTCATGTAAGTGTCAAATTTTTCAATATGGCTGCACTTTACGAAAGCGCCGTCAAGCGCTAAAGTAAAATGCGTGAGATACAGAGAGCTATGCCGGAGTCAAACGAGAGAGCGCGAGCCTCTTGCTTCAAGCAGCGTGTTCGCGAGGCACTGCGTCGGCGCCGCGAGGCACTGCCTCGGCTATCTCCGGCATAGCCGAGCGCAGCACGCTACCCAGCAGCAACAGATCAACGCACGGCGAATATCGATCGCCGTGCGCCAGCTGATTTTCCAACAACATAATGAACGTTATAGTGGATATTCAAGCGCCCTACGATGCAAACAACCGTTTTCTATCAAAGGAGATAGCTGTTACGACTCTTCAAGAAGTACATTATGGTCATTGGCTTGTCAAACCACCATATGACTTTGGTGAACTACCAAAGAGTATACGTACGAGCAACAATAAACTAACGTGTTTTCATCATGGATTGGAATGGCTTGACGTTGATATACCGTTGAAAAAAATCTACACCAATCTACGCTTACTGAGTCGTTATGCTTTGCGTATTTACACAAGAGGTTTACAGATAGCCGAGCTTTTACGCGACGCTCTGGGGTGCGAAATCATCAATCTGGAAGAATACGAGGGTCCATCGTTAAAAAATATGCCCATCAACAACGTTTACTGATGTAACGGTATTTTCACGTTAACATTAATTTTTATCTTCCGAGGAGAAGAATTCGGGCTCAAACACGAAGATAATTAGTTATAGACTTTTGTAGGAGGTATAAGTAGGGTTTATTCAATAATTAACATAGAATTATGCAGTGTTCGGTTTTTTGGCGCCGTTAGCCGTACAATTAATTTGTGACGTATAATCGCTCTATAATCACTCTTTAGTGCTCTTCTTTATCCGCGATGATATCGGATTTGACTTATGCGCTCCTTGGGTCAGCGGTGAATGTCCTAACCTGGCGTAATCGAGCTTTTCCGTCTTGATCTTTTGCCCGCCTGGCTGCTGCCGCGCGGTCTGCTGGGCTGGATGGGCTGTTGCTAGCGCGTTGGTCAGCTGGTATAGATGCCAGGTCTGTGTCCGTGTCCGCGTTATTTCTTAATTAATCTAAATTTTTTGTTCTCTAAGTTGTTTCGCGTCCGAGTTCTTTGTTTGTCGTGTCCGTGCCGTTCCCGTGGATCTTAAGTGTGTTTTTTCGTAGTCATATCGTTCTTAAATCGCGAGTGATGTTTTTTCTGTGGTGTAACATGACAGTTGCAACACCCTTATTTTTCTGTGTTTTTAATTATTAATGATTAATTCGATGGATCTCTCAACAATCTTCAGTGCTGAAAGTAAAACGCTATAATTTACAGGGCTACGGTTGTAATAAAAACACATGTATACGAAACTTTGAATTTCCTGTCTTATTATTATTATTCAAAAGTACTCCCACCATACACATTTTCATATTCAACTATGAGGACCATCAAAGAGACGCCAGATATATATATCTAATCGTAAGAGTTGTGAAAAAAAGTTAGTTGAAAAGGAAAAGTCGTGGTGAAAGTATCTTTGCCTTTCTTTCCAACCACAATGAATACTATTGACAGTATACTCGTGATCGACTGCTGCACGGACCTCCGAGACTTCACCAAAGCGGAGCTCGCGTACATACCGAAACCGCTGCTGTTGAAACATTGGTGAGGAAAAATAGAAATTCTGTATGACAAACTACCGGAGCATCTGAAGGTTGACCGTGAGGTCTCCTCGTTCATGCCATGCTATTCACATTACAACAAATCGGGTACGAAAACACATATTGACAGTTCACCACCAGCTCGTCATAACTGCACCGGATGTCAGTAAAAATTACGGGTGAACAAGAATAATGCATGTTTGTTATACGAGAATGTTATAATAAAACAGTTTTTTATGAAACTAAAAAATAGCGAGCATTTACACTTACCGCTGTTATAAATAGTAGTTGCAATTAATACATTTTTTTAATTAACAACATTTTTTTTTAAGTTATGGAGGGGTCTCGGTTATCAACGATGGGGCATGTTTAACCGGTGGATGGGTAAACAATATTATTTACCGTAAGACCCAATCTACTTATCTTCCATAAGTCTCAAATTTGCTCTAACGATGGTCGGCTACATACCGACGGTTGACGACCGATCTACTTTACCGATTACCGATACATTTTCCACTAGACCGGCTGCCAGCATTGTATCTATTTTATCGACTGTCGGTGACACGATTACCAATAATAGATGGCGCATTGGCAGATAATTTTCTACTCCACCGGCTGCCAACATTCGATGTACTTTTACCAACTGTCGGTAACACGATTACCAATAGTAGATGACGCATCGGCAGATAAGGGACTGCTGGGGACCAATCAGGGATGGGTGTAGGGGTGGTGGGGGTTGTGGGGAGCCAATCAGGAACGAGGGTAGGGTAGTGGGGTTAGCCACGCCTCCTTCACACCCAAGGATCCACCAATGAGAAAGCAGCATGGGAAGGGGGTGGGGCTAGTCTAGACACGCCCTGGCGCCAGGAAGCCATGCCCTGTCTTTCTATAAAGGGCCTCTTTTATTGTCAGCAGTCCCGCGCTGATCAACGGGACGCAGCACGGCTTCGAGACGCGCTGCGCCCCGCTAATCACTTGCAACCTCTTAAGGTTTAAATGAGCTATAACTTCAGCACTATTACTACACCTTTACTACACCTTCAGTGCTGTGTGAAATACGATTAACGATTAATTGTTGACAATCGTAATCTGTATGCACGCGTTTATAATAAATCATTTTCGGAAATATGAAAGATCCTACATGAAATCTAATGATTCGGGTATTTTTTGACCGCATTTGTTTTACAACAACGAAACTTTTTGACCTTTTTGCTACGGGCGGGTTCTCCGCCGCGGTACTTCTGCTGAACGGAGCGCCGCGACATCACTGCACGCTACGCGACGCCGATCGTCAGCGAGAGTACCGCGGCGGAGAACCCAAGCTGCTTGAATGTTTTCGGACGAAAAAATTTTTCTCCAAAGGGTATTTATAAATAAAGAGTATTCCAGGGTATTTATAACGTCTTAGTATGCGCTCTTTAATTCATAGTATGAGAGGAAGTAACATTATGCAATATAATATAATATAATAAAACAATATAACATATTATAACACAATTCTACAAAAAATACAAATAATATAACATAAGATAATACAATTCTAATAATGTAACTGCGTATGATATTTTTTAAAGCATGGTGTTACACACAGGCCAACATTGCAAATTTCGCATTGGTATCGCGATCTCTTTCTCTTGTCATTTCTTGAACAAACTACACACTTTCGCAGCTGATTTTTCGGTTGTCAGCAACAAATGATGCAAAAAAAACACTATCAGTGCATGCTCAGAGTCAGAAACTTATGCAAAACGGTTGGCCGCAATAGCTCAGTGGCATCTTGCGGAGAGCCACTATAGTGGCCCGTAGTAGCGAAAGGGTTAAACGTCAAGTAGACATAAAAGGAAGAGACGTATTTTTTGTTCGATCAAACAAATTTTTCTCAAAAAATTATTGGGTATGACATTGTTTGAAAAAATGAGAGGAAGCTAAGCTTCAGAAATTAATATCTCGGGTTTTATTTGTCCTCGAAAGATGAATTGAAGCAAATATTGAGGTCAAAGGCATAATATTTTAGGAGTTATTTTTCAATTAGTTATAGAATCTCAAAGTCCTAACATAATAAACAATTGCAAGGGTAAATAATACTATATTTATTGCAAATTTCGGAATTTGTTTTTATATTCCATAAAAGCTTTTCATTAAATTCTGTAACGTTTACATTTTTTTCGGCATGGATGTTAAATCGATTCTGTTATTTTACCATTTTTTTATACCGCGAATTGTCCACCTCTGTTCATAGATGCTCCATATATTTATAATTAAGAACACGAAATTAGCGCACTGATTAGTTTTCTGATAATCAAAGTAGGGATTTTATTATGTTATGTTGCATCGTTAGTATTGACGACGGTAGATCAAAATTCAGTGACGTTTTGAATTTCCCGAGTATCGATAGACTACTGTGAAATTTTGAGCAAGCTGTGGCATTTAGCTTGTGATTGTCATCCATTGAAAGCAGACAACCGCGTGAATTTTTGCGAACACGGAAAAAAGTGTATTTCGTGTGCTCATCGAGCATTCTTTTGCGGAAAAATGTAAGCACTATGGGGGCTCTGCACCATCAATTTCAATGGTAAATGGTAAGTGGTTTACTGAGTCTCGTTGTGGTGGCACAAGCACGAGTGACGCTGAATGTTCTGGACGCCCAATTGAGGTGACCGCACTCAAAACAATTTTTTAAATCCACGATATGGTGTACACCAAGCGGAGATTGAAACTGCGCGGGATTATAGAAACCATATGCATATCACATGGCACAGTCATTTCGATTTTGAAAGATCATTTGGGTATGCGAAAGCTATCTGCAAGATAAGTTAAGCATCTGCTCACGCTTGACCACAAACGCGATCGTGTGACAAATTCGAAGGAGAGTTTGACGTTGTTCAATTGGAATCCGAACGAGTTTTTGCGCCGTTTTATAACCGTGGATGAAACATGGATCCACCATAACACACAGAAGACCAAGCAGCAGTCGAAACAGTGGGTTTTCCGGGCGAATTGGCGCCGCAGAAACCCAAGGTGGGTCTGTCCGCCAACAAGCTCATAGCGGCAGTTTTTTAGGAAGCACACGGCATAATCCACACCGATTACCTCCAAAAGGTAAAAACAATCAACGGCGAATATTATGCCAACTTATTAGACGAGTTCAACGTCGATCTGAAGAAAGCATGACTGCATTTGGCCAAAAAGAAAGTGGAAATGTGTTGTGTCGCGGAATATTCCTCTAGCGTATTCTCAGGAATATTCCTTAGCGGACACAGTTAGAGATGAAATTCTGAAAGATAGCTGTCATACAAGACGGGATGCGAAGTAGACGCCGACGCAGCACGAAGCGACTCGCGAGGCGATCTACGATAGGCTAAAGCTAAAGCTGCCAACTAAGGGATTTTAGAAAACGCAGTTGCTAACTGCTTCGGAAAAGACAGAATTAATTTCAACTTGACAGAGAACGGTTGGTTCCTCGTTCAATACTCGAAACAACGCATTATTGTACTTCTTACTTTGCTATATAAATAGGCAACGGAAAGTTACCGTCGCTTATAATAAATACTTCCTTTTATATAAATTCGCGTTTCCATCTTTTACTCGAGATCCATCTCCTTATCGGCAAACGATCCCAAAAAATAATATCAGGGGTACAAATTGAAAATGCGGGTTTGATAACAGATGGCGTTACTAACGCTATACGCATCAGGCAGTACTGTGACTATGTTCATGTCAAAGCTACGTCTTATAGCTTTAATTTTCAGTATGTGTCAATTTGTCGCAGTGTCAAATTCATAGTTTTTTTGAGCTCTCAATATGTCGAGTTTCGTGCCAACAAAACAGCATTTGCGGGAAGTTTTAATTTACTTCTTTAATTTGAAGAAAAGTGCTGCTGAAGCACATCGATTGGTCTCCGAGGCTTATCCGAGTCATGTTCCATCGGTTTCAACGTGCGAGAGATGGTTTGTGCGGTTTAGAAGTGGTGATTTTGACGTTGAGGACAAAGAGCGGCCGGGCCAAGTGAAAAAGTTTGAGAATGCTGAATTGGAGGCAATACTCAATGAAGACTCGTGTCAAACTCAACAAGAGCTCGCAGATTCATTGGGAGTGACACAACAAGCCATTTCCCATCGTATAAAAGCCCTCGGAATGATCCAAAAGCAAGGACATTGGGTGCCGTATGAGCTGAAGCCGAGAGACGTCGAGCGCCGTTTTTTTGCATGCGAACTGCTGCTCGAACGGCAAAAACGGAAGGGTTTTTTGCATCGCATTGTCACTGGTGATGAAAAGTGGATCCATTACGATAACCCGAAGCGCAAAAAATCATATGGTTACCCCGGCCATGCATCATCATCGACGGCCAAACCAAATATTCACGGCGCCAAGCTCATGCTCTGTATTTGGTGGGACCAGCTGGGTGTGGTGTATTATGAGCTATTGAAATCGAACGAAACCATCACAGGAGCACTATACCGAACTCAATTGATGCGTTTGAGCCGCGCACTCAAAGAAAAACGGCCACAATACGAGCAAAGACACGACAAAGTAATTTTGCAACATGACAACGCTCGGCCACATGTTGCAGCGCCGGTCAAAACATACCTACAAACGCTGAAATGGGAAGTCTTACCCCACCCGCCGTATAGCCCAGATATTGCTCCTTCCGATTACCACCTTTTCCAATCGATGACACATGGCCTAGCTGACCAGCGCTTCCATTCTTACGAAGAAGCCCAAAAATGGGTCGATGACTGGATAGCAGCCAAGCCGGCCGAATTTTTTCGCGACGGTATCCGTAAATTGCCAGAAAGATGGGAAAAAGTTGTGGCTAGCGATGGACAATACTTTGAATAATTCATTTGTTACCATTTTTTCAGAATAAACGTTCAAAAATAGAAAAAAATCCCGCATTTTCAATTTGTACTCCTGATAACTTTTAATATTATACCGACTACCGAATAATCCAATTACTCGGCACCGGCATAACATTTGGTGGCAGCGGTGGGATCTGCCGAAGTTAAGTGATTCGCGATTTATTAGGACAAAAGTGTTTTGGACAAAGTTGAGAATACTCTGAAGTGACGACTACGACGCGTGCAAGGACACCAGTGTAGTTCGTGAAAACCCGACTAATCTAACGCGAAGCGTGAAGTGAACGTCGGTGCGGGGTGACGTATTGGTCAACCGTTTAAAGTCCCGATTGACGGTGTCACGTCAAGTCGCGGAAAACCGCACAAAGTGTGCAACCGAGTACGCATAGCAGCTACTCGAAAAGAAGCCGTCGCGCAATCGTTGGCGACGCACCAAGGACGAACCCAGGAACCAACGGAGATACGGGTCAACGGTACCAGGGAAGACAACTGGACCAACCTTCGAGGAAAGCTAAGAGACAACGGGTCTACAGCACCGAAGGAACAGCACCCGAGGACATCGCAATGGAAAGGACCGTCTACCAGATCATCTTTCTGTAAGTGGCGGTTACTTTATACTCATACATAGCCAATAAACTGAAGCCAGTCAGGAAAAATATTTTGGAAAATTTGGAGAAAATATCTCTAGAAATTTTGCGAGCATATTTTAGAGTTTGTCCACCGCGAAACTAGCAACATGCCGATATTTAGGGGAGCGAAACCGAAACGTAGAGTCAATTCATTAGGAACTGCGACTCCCGGCGAAGGGGCAGACTCCACAGCTGGATTAGCTGCCGCCGTAGGGGAAATAGTATACGAAGCGCGCAGGGCGTTAACAGAGCTCTCGCCGCCGGGACGAATCCCCACCGATAGGCAAGAAGCCGTCGCGGGCCGACTGGACGCCGAGTTCGGCGTAAACCCTCTCAGGGGCACGGCATTTCGCGATAACAATAGCATAGGTAGCGACGACGTGTTCAATATGGCTACTGGCGAACGAACGCCTGAATACATAGATGAGGACATGGACGAGCGGGAACTCGGAAGCTTGCAAACGATAGATCGCGTAGGTTTCCCGTCAGCTACCGGTACAACTGCACGATCGGTGACTTCACGAGTACAAGATCGTTTAGAGGCGATCGACCGGAGCCACCGTGACTTGGTAAGAGCTCGACGGCAGTGCGAAAGGCTGCAGCGCGAGCACGAGCAAAGTCGACGCGAACTCGATCGCGAACTACAGGGGGTTGAAACACCGTCAGCAAGACGAAACTTGGCAGGCACGCTCAACGAGGTAGGTGCAGACGAGTACGAACTAATCCACTCCTTACGAGAGCAAATTGCCGAGCTCCAGCGACGGCTAGAAGGAGCGGGGATGGAGGACATCCCGCCCCCCGCGCTGCCCTCGAGACGCACGCGGTTCGAGGAGACGCAGAGGCCCTCAAACATGCTCAGCCTCAGTCTCGGAATAAAAATGGTAAAAACATTCGACGGCAAAGATTCAAAGGCATTGCCTCTCTTCTTAAAGTCCTGCGAGACGATATTCCGCAGGGTAGCAGAGGAGGAGCATGACACTCTCCTCGAGTTGATCGTTATGAGTAAGCTAGAGGGTGCGGCAGCAAGACAACTGCAGCACAAAACCATCAGCACCATGGCGCAACTCAGGAGCGAGTTGGAAGCGTTGTACGGACAACGAAAGTCCCTGGCCGCACTGCAAATGGAGTTCAGCTCCCTCCGGCAGGGACAGAACGAGGACATCGCCGCCTACGCGGCACGGACGGAACGGATCACGGTAGACATCGCCGAAATACTCTGCGAGCCGTTGCAAACCGAGGATCAAAAGATTACCGTCGAGAGCGTCACACGACGAAGCGCACAGGCCAACTTCGAAAACGGCCTGCACGGCCAGGTGCAAGTGCTGGTACGTGCTCGAAATTACCAAACGTTGCATGACTCCGTGGCCGGGGCCATAGAGATAACCAACATGGTGCAGCCTAAGGGAGGGCTAGGGGGAGCGTCGAGCCACCCCAGAAGGTCCCAGGGCGCACCATCCCGGCAGAACGAAAATTGTTTCACCTACGGGAACGCCGGACACATGGCACGAGACTGCACCCGGAGATCGGGAAGAGTGAGCCTGCCAATGCCCAGTGAAAACAAGTCCATACACAAAGTCGACATCGTGTGCAACTACTGCCAGAAGAAGGGCCACGTGTGGAGGGACTGCAGAAAGAGGTTATCGCTAAACCAGAGCGAACCCGCTCGGACGACACAGCAGCCCCAACGTCAAAAGGAATCGGAAGATAAGAAAAAAAAAACGACAGTAACGACGGGTACCGGTCGGAATAGCACGGACACCCGCCCGCTGGCAACGATGAGGCTGAACACACTGATAGTCCAGCAAAAGCCCGCAAGCGAGCTACAACTGCTACAAGTAACGTTGCCGGCGTCGAGTGCCACTGCCAGTGATTTCGATATTATTGCATCGCTGGCCGTGTCTGGGGTACTCACCCTCAAGGCAGACACCGGAGCCCAATGCAGCATCATTAAAGAAGACTGTCTCAAACCCGAGACTATGGTGAAAGACTGCAAAGTGGAATTACAAGGGGTAGCGGGCGAAAAATTTACTCCTCTAGGAATAGCGAAAATCACGCTCGAGACGCCGGCTCTAAATGTAGAGCATTGGTTTTACATCGTTCCGAGCACCGTGCCGCTGAGGGTCAACGGACTGCTTGGTATGGACTTCATTAAACATCATAAAGCAGACATCTTGCACGGCGAAATGATTAAACTATACGGACATTGCATGCCGCTTCTAGATGGTTCGGTGAAGATGACCCTGCCGCCGCGCAGCGAGACCGTCGCTTACGCCGCGACCAAGAGCAAATTTATCGGACTGCTCTCTAAAATGGGACTCGGAAAAGGAGTAATAATGGGAGCCTGCATCACGCCGCCGCACGGCAGCAGCTGTGCAGTAAGTCTAATAAACACCACAGAGAAGGCTGTTGAGGTACAACGCCCGGTGGTGGAACTCGAGCCGCTAGAGATAACGGCAGTGGGTCACGGTCCCGAGGCCGCGACGCCCGAAGTATGCACCGTCAGCGCGGAGCGAGGGGCCGACCGCCTCGCGCGACTAGCTCAAGAGCTAGACGCACGAAATCTCAATAAGGAAGAGCGCGAAGCGCTCGATGAGATCACGAAAGAATACGAAGATGTGTTCCACCTCCCGGGGGACAGGCTGCCATGCACGCCTATGGTAGAACATGTGATACCCCTAAAGGAGGGGGTGCAGCCCATTAAGGTGCACCCATACAGGCTGCCCGAGACCCACAAGAGAGAAGTGGAGAGGCAGACCCGCGAAATGCTGGAGGAAGGCATAGTCCAACCTAGCCGGAGTCAATGGAACGCCCCGCTGCTGGTCGTAGCGAAGAAACCTGACGCAGCCGGAGAGAGAAAAATGCGCGTAGTCGTGGACTTTCGGAAGCTGAACGAAGCCACCATCGGAGACTCGTACCCACTGCCTAATATCACCGAGATATTGGACCAGCTGGGAAGGGCCCGATACTATACGACCTTGGATCTCGCCTCTGGATTTCATCAAATCCCGATGGCAAAGCAAGACAAGGAAAAGACCGCATTTTCCACACCACAGGGCCATTTCGAGTATAATCGAATGCCTTTCGGACTCAAAAACGCCCCACCGACCTTCCAGAGGTTGATGAACTCCGCGCTGGCAGGACTACAGGGCGTCAAATGCTATGTGTACCTCGACGACATAGTAATTCACGGAAAAACCTTCAAGGAGCACAATGACAGGTTACGAGAGGTACTGCAGCGGCTAAGAGAAGCCAGATTAGCAGTGCAACCGAGCAAGTGCCAGTTCCTGCGAAAGGAAACGCAGTACCTCGGCCACATCATATCCAAAGAGGGCGTACGTGCTGATCCGCAGAAACTGGAAGCAGTAAGAGAATTCCCAGTACCGAGAAATATAAAAGGAGTACAATCCTTCCTCGGACTAGCTGGCTACTATCGAAAATTCATCAAGGACTTCTCGAGAACCGCGAAGCCACTCACAGAATTAACCCAGAAAGGGGTCGCATTCGAGTGGACCGCAGTAAGAGACGCTGCCTTCGAAGAACTGAAGACAGCCCTTACCACAGCACCGATACTGTAGTATCCAGACTTCACTAAGCCGTTTGTTGTAACGACGGACGCCTCAGACAGGGCGCTCGGCGCAATCTTATCGCAAGGCAAAATCGGGGACGATTTGCCCATATGTTACGCGAGCCGCACCATGTCAAAGGCCGAGCTCAATTATACAACCACGGAAAAAGAGCTACTCGCCATAGTTTGGGCTCTCGCTCAATTTCGACCATATATTTATGGTACACGTTTCACGGTAGTGACGGATCACCAACCGCTCACCTGGCTGTTCGGAGTAAAGGACCCAGGTTCGAGATTAATGCGTTGGAAAATTAAATTGGCCGAACACGAATTTAACGTCGAATATAAGGCCGGAAAGCGTAATACAAACGCCGATGCGTTAAGTCGTATATTCGCTACTACGAAGACCCAAGCGAGAGCTAGGAACGAAGTCCGTGAGTCGGAAGAGGACAGCACGACGGGACAAGTAGGCACGACGAAAGACCGCACAAAGCGGACAGCAGAAGATACCCCGTATAGCCATGGTAGCTCGCTGGAGCGAGAGGTCAAGCTCGCCCGCGAGCGAGACGAGGACAGCAAGCGCCCGGGTACGGACAGCCGCACAAAGCGGAGAGCCGAGAATACCCCGGACCAGCCTAGCAACGCGGCAGAGAGAGAGGCCGCCCTGGCCAATGCGCCAGAAGAGGACAGAGAGATTCGCAGCGTGCCTGCAGAACGCTCTACTGAACCCCACAGCCCCGCCGAAAAGCCGTGCGGACGGGGAAGGGGTAGACCACGCAAGCTACATACGCAGGCCACTGGTAAGACTGCGAGCACCGCTGACAAGGACAGAGCGGGCCCAGCACAGTATGGCGGACCCGCGAAGCGCGGAAGGCCGCGAAAGGCAAACGTTGCAAGGCCGCTCGAGAGAGAGAGCGACCCAACGGCGGAGCTACCGGTGGGCACACCGAGCGAAGAAACTGCGGACAGAGCACCGCAAAGGCCCGCTGAGGAAGCGAGGCACGGCGGGGCCCGTAGCCCGCGAACTTCCTGCAGCACGGATAAAGACAGCGCGATAAAAGAGTATAGCGACTGCCGCAGTGGCGTAGCCACCCCTTCTGCCGATGACCGCCAGAAAATAATTAGAGAATACCACGACGCCCCCATAGGAGGGCATCAAGGTATACGGCGCACGCTGCATCGGATCCGGACCAAGTACGACTGGCCCGGCATAAGAAGGGACTTAGAAAAATACATAACATCCTGCGAATCCTGCCAGAAAAATAAAATCGGGAAAAGGGAACGAGTACCAATGGTGGTAACTGACACCCCATCGAGGTCGTTCGAAAAAGTTGCGGTCGACATCGTAGGACCGTTACCGGAAAGCGTCAACGGGAAAAAATATATACTTACGATCCAAGACGCACTTACCAAATACAGCGCAGCAATTCCACTACCGAACCAAGAGGCTCCGACAGTAGCAAAAGCGCTCGTAGAAGAATTGATTTGCCGGCACGGGACACCGGAAATAATATTATCGGATCAAGGCACGAATTTCCTCAGCTCGACCTTCAGAGAGATGTGTCGACTGCTCCGAATCAAGAAGATACAAACGACTGCATACCACCCAGAGTCAAACGGCGCGCTAGAAAGATCGCATCGCACCCTCGCTGAATACCTGAAAAATTTCATAAACGAGGACCAAGGTAATTGGGACGAGTGGCTGCCATACGCGATGTTCACGTACAACACCACTCCACATACAGGGACCGGATTGTCACCCCATGTATTGGTGTATGGTCGCGAAGCGGAGTTACCGACCGCCGTGAAGCAGGAGCCCCGCCGCACCTATGCATACGACGACTACGTCCAAGAGTTACGCGAACGATTACGCGCCGCATGGACTGTAGCACGAGAGAACCTGGAAGGCGCGAAACGACGGTCGAAGACTATATACGACCAAGGCGCACAGGTGCAGGAGTACCGCGTCGGCGAACGCGTACTCCTCCGCGACCCCACGAGATAGTGGAAGCGAGGCCTCCCGTCAATTACGTCGTCCAGAAGGGACGGAAAATTCAGGCGGTCCACGCCAACCGCCTGAAACTATTTATAGACCATTAAAACTAAATAAAAACTAAATAAATGAGGGTAGGGAGCTCCACGGAGCGCAAGGTAGGAACTTCATTAACGACTCGAGGTAAATTCGAAAATTTTAATTCAGGTAAAAACATAAAATTTCGAAAACATTAAGATATGATTAGTCAAGCAAAGAGGGTCCCGCAAGAGGGGCAGCTGTGAAGCGGCTCCTCCGAAAAGAGCCGGCGCAGCCCGACGAAATCATGATAGGGCTCTTCGTCGCCGAGCCACGGCCCCAGGCCCCACAAACAGTAAACCGCTCGGCGGTTGTCTCGGCGGCGGCTGCGTATAGCCGCGCGCTCTTGGAATTCGTCAGAGAGCCAGCGACGGCTGGGCCCTGGTACGACGATCAGGCAGCTCTGAAAATTAAAATTAACATATATAAGAACTTTATGGAAACATTAAAAATTCCAAGCAAGGTAAGGAGAATACTTACAATTAGCTCCATTACCGCGGGAGTTACGTCGTCCCCTTTACAGAGGACTGCCCCATAGGGCGAGGTCCTGGAAACACGGACGAGAATTGTAGACATCGTTCCAGTCGGATTGCGAGAACAAGAATGAGCCAAAAAGCCCTCGAGCGAAACCCGCGAGACTGCAACGAAAGAGGGAGAACTCACGCTTTCCTCCCCTCGTCTGATTGCAGATTAGTCGCAGCAAGGTATGAACAAACCACAGCCACACCGAGTACAGCCGACTACGTCGTCAGCACTTTTGCCAGCACTCCGGGCATCTACTATGAGGACATAGGGAGCCTTACAATAATTCAATCGACATGGCGACTGATAATCAGGCTGGACCTCGCGGCACTACTGCACCGAGAGGGGGAGATAAGCAAAAGCCTACAACGTCTGACGGAGCTGTGCGAAAGCGAAACTCGCGCCAACGATATATGCCCTGTCATAAGCGACTCGGTTCCAAGAATGAAGGGAAGAATAGAGACAGGAATACTGACCATATTCGACCTCCTCGGGACGCGCCCGTCAGAGAGCGCCGAGGATTGGTAGATGGCCTCGGAAGCATAATCAAAGCCATCACAGGAAACATGGATGCCACCGACGCAAAGGAACTACACGAAGAAATAACGCGCCTGGAGGCGTCCCACCAGACCCTGAAGGAAGGATTAAAAAATCAAATACAAATCATAAAAACCAAGCTCTGCCTATTTAACGAAAGCGCGCAACACATACAGGCTAACGAACAGACCCTGCTGTCCCTGATGCAGCATATCAACCGCACGCTTAACGGCGAAGTATACTACATAGAGAGACGCCAACACTTGGACGAGACGCTCAACGCGATAAGTATTGCGGTCGAAGCATTACTCGACGACGTACAGGAGCTAGTGTGGCTGGTGGACGATATAGCTAGCGGTAAGGCCCGAGCAACGTCCCTGCCGCCACGCACACTCGCTAGGCACCTCGTAGAGGCACTACCACACCTACCGTCGGGCAGTAGTTTCCCGGTCGCAATAGCACCTGACCAAGTGTCAACACTTATGCGACTGGCAGATACCAGGGCTTACAGCGAAGGCAACGCAGTGGTACTTGTGCTGGATATACCGCTGATCGGGCAGCAACGATATAGTATGCAAAAAGTATACCCCATACCCACGCGAGCGGACAACGGCAGGCACTACTACATAGAAGCGACCGAATCCCACTTGGTAATAGATATAGAGAATCGCAAGTACCTAAGGATGACATACAATGACATAAAAATTTGCAAGGTACTGGGCAAATCTTACATTTGCCCACCAACACACCCTACCATGCCGGTCACACGCTACGCGCCCTGCGAAGTCCTAATCTATGCGAAAATGGACACCGATAACGGAAAAAATTGCGCGAAAAGGGTTGTCGAAATCACACATCCCCTAATCGTTCCTATGCAACTGCAAGGACGATGGTTATACGTCGCGCCAACCCCGGTCCCCATAGGAATAAATTGTGGGAAAAATCCCACTCAGCACGAAATATTAAATAATTCGGGAATACTGGCTTTGGTAGGCGTATGTATAGTAACCGCCCGAGATTTCAGCATCAAAACCATCGGGCGAACATCGCAGATCATACAGGAAAACTACCTCCCGTCGTTTAATCTGACATTAACGGAGATCGAAGCTCGGGCACCCCCGCCGCAGACCGAGAGGACCATCCCACTACAGAGCGTGCTGCGAGACCCCGAAGAGCTTCGGAAGCTCGGAGCTCGAGCCGACCAAATCATGGACAACCTCCATACTGCCGGAGACGGGATGCAACACATCCACAACCTGAGTTTCTACTCCTTGGGCGCTATAGCGCCGATCGCCTTGGTTGGCTACGTTCTGCTTAAATGTTACAGGTACAAAAGAAACAGAACACCACCGAGCACTAGAGAAGCAATAACCCCGGCAGCCGCCGAGGTAACTATCAACCTCGAGCCTCTCGGACGACAACAGCCAGAAGAACGACTTCGAACCGAGCTGGCCAGGTTATGCAATCGTCCCCCCAACCGAGAACGACTTGCTCGACTCGAACGACGCTAGCAAGCAAAAATGAAACATTTTACACACATATTATATATCATATATCAAATCGTAAAATTGTATTAAAATTGTAAGGTACGGGAAACCAACTGAAGAAAAAATTTTTGTTGAAAATTTTTCCTTTTAAGGGGGGAGGGATGTTGTGTCGCGGAATATTCCTCTAGCGTATTCTCAGGAATATTCCTTAGCGGACACAGTTAGAGATGAAATTCTGAAAGATAGCTGTCATACAAGACGGGATGCGAAGTAGACGCCGACGCAGCACGAAGCGACTCGCGAGGCGATCTACGATAGGCTAAAGCTAAAGCTGCCAACTAAGGGATTTTAGAAAACGCAGTTGCTAACTGCTTCGGAAAAGACAGAATTAATTTCGACTTGACAGAGAACGGTTGGTTCCTCGTTCAATACTCGAAACAACGCATTATTGTACTTCTTACTTTGCTATATAAATAGGCAACGGAAAGTTACCGTCGCTTATAATAAATACTTCCTTTTATATAAATTCGCGTTTCCATCTTTTACTCGAGATCCATCTCCTTATCGGCAACCGATCCCAAAAAATAATAACTTTTAATATTATACCGACTACCGAATAATCCAATTACTCGGCACCGGCATAACAAGTGTCTTCCACCAAGACAAATTACGAGTGCACACGTGCGTAGTCGCCATAGTAAAATTTCATAAATTAGAATAGGAAATGCTCTCTCATCCGCATTATTCTTCGGATTTAGCCCTCAGTGACTATTTCCTGTTTCCAAACCTGAAGAAATGGCTCGGCGGAAAAATATTTCGAGGACCTCGACAAATTTTTTTATTTACAAGGGATAAGAAAATTGGAGCAACGTTGGACGAAGTTTAATCAGCTCAGAGGAGACTATATTGAGAAATAAAACGTTGTTTGCCGAAAAAACTATGTTTCATTCAAAAAGTCACTGAGTTATTGAGCCACTCTTGTACTACGTATATATTTTGAAGCACTCACCATCGTGTACATTTCGTTATTGCACTAATGGCAATACATGGATAATAGGGATTACAGGGATTCCAATAGTGATTGCCAGTAGTGTGCATTTATTTACTTTTCGGAAAGTTACTATTCGTGTCACGAGCAGTGATTTTCAGTAGTACTTTCAAGTATTTCACAATAGTGTTTTCACGAGTAGTGATTTTCAGTTGTACTTTCCAGTATTTCCCAAGACTGTATGTGTGTTTGTAATTTGTTATGAAGGTGCAAGTACTGTCAGTTGGATTTGCGAAAGCAGTCGTGTCCTGCCGAACACATTTAAATTGACGAAAAAGATGATTTGACGAAACTAATTTAAGTAGTGAACACCATAATATTACTATTCTCTAGTTATCCACCCAATTTTCAAATTGAATAAAACGCTACTGAAATCTGAAAGGTAGCTTGTCAAACTCAATAATTGCATCCCATCCCAGAAAGTTATTCCGTTCTCGTCATTATGGTTGATAGTAACTATTATAAAACTATTGCACAGCCCATAACAGTAACGATTGTCGATCGCGGCAAAAAACCTTAAGCCAACAGATTTTCCAAATAATCGTAGTACTGAATATTCTGATATTGAAAACTTTTTTGCAATATTTCTGGAATATTCTGAGCTATGTTGTTTTCTATAATTTTATGCAATTCTAATAATATTTCGGTCCACCAAACAGGGTTTATTCCATAAACGACGACTGAAATGTTGTATATGTATTCAAGAAAATAAGCTGCGATCTGAAAACTATTAATCGCTCTCTTGCAGGACGATCTCTTGGGACTAAATTGGTTCGACATACTTCATCCGAAGGATGTCGCCAAAGTGAAGGAGCAACTTTCATCTTTAGACCTGAGTCCGCGCGAGAGATTAATCGAT
>OZ012709.1:17379352-17483972 GCA_963942595.1 Cylloceria caligata | reverse complement strand
TTAACAAAACCAAATAGAAGCCTTAAGAATGACGATTAAATTTGCCTTGCTCATAAATATAACATTCTTTGTATAACCATTTTTATTTACATTTCAAATTTTAAAAAATATTAACTCCATCGATTGAAAAACAAGAAATTGCTTACTCATTGTTCGCACTTTTCACAAAGCGTTCTTATTTGAGAATGCGATGGTCTTATTTGTGTATGCTGAAATATCATATATCGAAAAAGAATGAGTTCTTACTCGTGACAGGGAAAAATAACCAGACGAACAATGTAGACAGATAAAATGGTCTATATTTTCCACACAAAACTACCAAAAAAAAATTTTTTTTAATGAGAACTGATTGAAGTTATTAGTGAGCTTGTATGATAATGAGTGTGAGTGAGTTTGATGTATTGATAATGGTTCACATAAAATTATTCAGAACTCTAACAACTGAAAACTATCTGATGCGACAGAGCACTATAAGAGAACTTGATAAGTGCGCAGAGTGAGCACCTAGCCAGCCTGAGTAACACATAATAAATGGCAATGAATGTAGTGCTCTGTGCAGTGAACGTGTATCGTTTGAGTATGTTTAATCTGTCGACCGATAGCAGGTCGATGCATTCGCACGTAGCATGTCAAGTGACAGATGCGAATAGTAAGGTTAAGGATCCTGGTGACAAGTATAAATAATTAAATGCACTCAGTATGTAACAATAATAGATTCAATGTTTATTTAATTAATTAACACTGATTGCATAAAATACCTGGTGGATACACAAGAAATATAATTTGATTTATTCTGGCCTACTATGTGTATGTGTTGATGTACTGGCGGTGAGTAGGTTCTCAGGCTTCTGAGTTGACTTGTTGATTCCGTGTGGTTGATCCTGGTGATAAGGTCTGATTGTAGAGCTCTAATAACGCCACACGGCAGGCTGGTGAGTGTTCTGACGCCAATGAACGGTGCGAGGCAGAATGGCGTCTCTGCTGCCAACGAACGAACAACGCCGTTGACGTTTATATGAGTACTGCACTAGTCCTGTTGGTTTGCTGTGATTTGTACTGACACTGATTTGGGACACGGGTGATTTGACCAAGAATGTAATACACTATAATACTGAATGCACACCAAAGTGAGTGGAACAAAAGCATAGCTCTGTGAGTTTACGCGGGAACGTGTAGCGCGAACGACTCGAGTGAGGACAATGGCCACATCCGTCGACCACGAGGCAGAGTATCAAGAGGGCGGACGTGCGTCACAGCTTGGTTGAGTTGTGATTCGCCGCCAGCGATGGAAAGTGAGCCTTGTGAGTGGTCTTGCCGCTGGGGCCACGCTAGCAGCGTTGGCCGCTTGAGTGAGTTTCGATCGAGGATGTGAGCTGATGGACACTGTGCTTGAGTGCCCGTTAGATATATCGATATAGCATACCTGCGAGCTATACCATATGACGCGAGGTGTCAGATGATTGTGAGTGTAGCGTGTGCATGAGTTGAGTGTGTGCTTGGTAGGTGCGAAAACTGAACGGAGCTGCACATACAATTTTATTAATTGCGTGCCAATAAATAATGAGTGAGAAATCGTGAAGCAGCCCATGTTGCAAAGCACGCCATGAAGTGAGACATTTGAGGATGCATAAAATGATATTTTCCTACTTCACTTTGATTAAATTTGGGTAAATTATAAAGGTGCCACATTACCGTTCAATTGCAGTCCAATTAAGCACGTTTGAGTGTGAGAATATCCGAGATAGCAGTGCAAAAGGTCCGAGCTGAGAAGAGACAGATGATGCATTCTTGGCGGTTTTCCTGAGAGTAGCGAAAATTATCAAGATGGCTGAGTTATTCGGAAGCGTCGTTGAGCGACGCTACTGCCAAGCGAAAGATAGATCGTCGTCTTTCGCGTGCGTTGAGTGTCCATGAGGTGCTACCCCCGGCTACACGCACGGCAGCAAAGCGCAGAGAAGCACCTGCAGCATCGAGCAACCGCACAGCGATCATAGTGGCCGCGGACCAGCTGATTTCTCAACAGTCCTCGATGAAAAAGTATATTGATGAATTTTGGTTTCCTCATAGAGGAAGCCTTACCATAAAGTGCAAAAAGTAAGGACGTAATTTCGAAGGTTCTACTTTGCAGGCTTGTTTATAGACAGGGTGGCCGATTTATCTGAAGACATTGAAATATTTCGAAAACTACGCATCGGATCAAAAAAAGTTCTCGATAAAATTTGTTCGCCTGGAAGGGGGTCATCCAATGATACCAAAATCGACACCTCACCCCTACCCCCTGAGGTGGGGGTGCGGGCAACTTTGAAATCGTAAATTGGAACCCCTATTTTTTATTGCCGATTCGGATTCCCCATAAAAAAATTAGTAACTTTTATCTGAAACATTTTTTTTCGATTTGTGATAGATAGCGCTGTAATCGCAAGAAACCTGATTTTTGCAAATATTTCGAGAAATTCCCACCCCCACCCCAGGACGTAGGGATGGGGGGAGGGTGGATCGAGTTTTTTTAGAAAGATCGAGTTTTTGTAGAAAATCGGGGAATGTCTGCAAACAATGCCGGAAATGGATTTCCCTCATTACCAGGACGTCAGACTGGTAGAGGAGAAAGACTACTATGGCAGAACAACGGGCCATGGCCTTCAACAAATCCACCATGGGGAGGTAGATCAGGGCAATCAAGGTCACTGTGGCAGGACCACGGAACTGGACAATTTCAGGTGCCAGAAAATAATCGACCGACAGGGCCAGAATTTCCGAGGCAGGGGCAACAACCAAATAACCAAGTGAATAATATAAATCGTGCTCCACAAGGTCCTTTTGTGGTACACACGATTTCGAGGGAGCAGGTACCGGAATGTTCGAGGGCTGGAAACATGAATCCAGGAAATGCATAGACATTGCGTCCGAAAAAGTGGAAAATTGCTGGGAACGAAGCGGTGGACGGAGCGCAATGGAAAAAATGGAGAAAAGAAGATCACGAGACAGAGGATAAACGCGAGGAAGTGGGAAAAGAAGAGAGTGAGAGACCAGTGAAGGAAAGAAAAAAAAAGATAGAAGCAGTGAACAGACAGTGAAAAAGGATGGACAGGAGAGCACCGAATGGCGAGGGCAGGCTGAGTCAAGAGAAAGAAGAATTCAGGAAGACGATACAGGCGCACTTAATACAACAAAAGGTATGTGGCCGGAAATCGTTGCCACGTACCTACGTAGAGTTCAGGGAATACCGGACATCAGAGGGCCAGCACCAAGGAAGGTGGACGGAAGCGGAAAGGGAGAAGTGATATGTTCAATGCTAATGGAAAATCCTCGAGAATATTTGTATGAGGGGGTGGAGAAGATACCGAGCAAGTGGTATGACGAGAAGCATCCGAGGTGTCCGGAAATACCCGTAGAAATAGCTGGAATACCGGAAGTAAGTCTGATAGATAGCGGAAGCGAAGTATCTTGTGTTTCGGAGGAGTTTTTCCGGAAAAATGAGGAAATCTTGAAGAGTTGCCCGAAGCTACCCGTAACATCGACACAGGTAGTCGGATCGTTTGGCGGAGGAACCGGACGTGTAAAGAAACAACTAATGGTAGATGTGGAAACATATGGATCGACAGAGTCATTGCAGGTGCTGGTCGTGCCAAAATTGGTAAGGCCGGTGTTAATTGGGATCGACGGGATGTTGGCATTGAAAATTTCGATAGACGTCCAACAGCGAATTTCAGCAGTCGGAGATAAAATCGTCGCTGACCTGAGTGATAGGGTGTGGCAACACGTAAATCCGAAGGATTTTCGTTCGATTAGACCAAATGAAATGTGTGCTGCGGTAGAGATAATAAAAATGCTCTCGAGGGTGAAACGAATATCAGCCTGATGGAGGATGAGTTCGACGATAAAATGGCCGAATGCAAAGATTTGAGACCGGAAGTAGGGCAGGAGTTCAAAAGAATTGTCGAAAGAAGGTGTGAAATCTTTGACAAACTTCCAGAAAGAATGAAAAAATATGAGTATCGACTTCTGCTAAAGGATCCCAAGCCTTATTTTCATCATTCGAATCCGGTCTCATTAATGCAACGAGAAAGAGTACAGAAAGAAATAGAAAGAATGCTGAAGGTGGGAGTTATACAGAAATCCGAGAGCATTTACATAAACCCACTCATGCCAGATACTAAGGATGACAATTCTCTATGACTTTGTTTGGACGCTCGTGAGCTAAACAACTATTTAGTAAACGATTATAATAATGCACCGTCGATCGAGAAAATTTTCCAGCGGTGTGGGGGGAAAGTGGTTTTGAGAAAAACGCGTTTAAAGTTTTCTCACTCGACGGTATATAGCGTGGATCGCAATTGGCACATTTTACCTGGATTTCAAAGCCAAGACCTTGTTTGTGCAACTTTCGAACTCAACTGAACCATCACACTGAGCACATTTAACCAAACTTGAAATTGTTGAGACAACAAGCAAAAAATTGATGATTCTCTAATGTTTTTCAACGTCTTCTGGCACGCTCGTAGTGGTATCAACTTTCTTTTTTTGATGATGCACTCTTTGTATTAGCTTCAGCCTTATCTTGTTTCTTTGGATAAGGCTTTTTTTCGTTCTACACAAATGAGTTATTGTACCTCTTCGGTCATCTCTCTCAACTTTAGATATTCTCGGCATTTTTTAACAGAAAATATCTTGACAAAATTATAAAATCACTGAGAATAAGCGCACGATCGAACGTACAACATTAACTGACGCTCGTCTCTCTTTTTAAAATATTATACAATGTATAATATACATATATAAAATATATATTTACGGCTTTAGTTACCTGCATAGCAATTTTCCGAAACAGAACAATAGGCGAGAACGATCCCCAAGCGAATAAACTGTATACCTGCTCACCAGCTGCACGCTGTCTTTCCGAGAGGAGACTAACTAATCAATAACTTCGAGAGTTTTGCTCTGATCGACCTAAAATGTTGAGACTATATTCTTGAAATGTTTAACTATAAGAAAATACAACAAAAAATCGATTTTTCAATAGTGCAAACCCTTACCCCTCCCCCTCTTTATACGAAGGACCATATAGGATTAAGAAATGCGTAGGTTTGGCGACTTATTTGGTGATAGATTTAGATAATAAGAAAGAACGCGGTAGATTCCATGCTAATATGTTTAAAAGGTATAGGACAGAGACAGAAAAGACAGAGAAGAGAGAAGAGGACACGACCACAACAGTAAACGAGAAAAAAAGCGAGACAGCGAAAGGGCAATACACGGAATCAAAATAACAGGGCCAACGCTCGGCTGTTACAAGTGCCACACTAACACACAAATCACCGGTCATCGAACGAGGTATAGAACCAGACTAACGGGAGCTCGTGACGTCACAACAAAACGGCTATTCCGAGAAGAAGGCGCCAAATTCCGAGAGATTGCGGTTGGTCAGGGAAACAGACGCGACAAATGGAACACCTGGTAAGCCGAGTGGATAGGAGAATTCGGAAAAAGTAGAAGCGCCGGGGGATCGTAACGTAGATCCGGAGATGGTCTAATCGAAGTCAATTGGCTATGAGTGTCAAGGTTTTTGAAGAGGCAGGAGAGAAAGGGTTACGGGAACCAATAATTGGTGTAAAGGCCAAGGCCGGAATAGGGATTCGACGAAAATACACAGATTAGCCAGATATCAACGGAGGAAAATTTTGCATTGGTCAATATTTAAGAATCAATCAATATAGATATGATGAAAAGAAGAAGGATGCCTATAAAAGGGACGGGTGAGACAGAAACGGCTTACTTACTCACGAAACGTTTCAAAGACAAAGCAAAGCGAAGATAATAAAGTATGTACAGATTCCTGGAATACGCGGTCCAATACTTGATGCCGGGTGAACCTTACCAAGCCGAGGTCTTAAGCGTCGAGAATCCGGGGAGATTCTATCTCTGGCTTAAGAAGGACGAAGAGCGGCGGGAGACATTTTTTAAATTAGTGGAAACTTCAAAAAAGAAAGACCCTCGGATCCATCGGTTGCTGGTAGAAGAAGCTTACGATGGCTGGGCCATATTGTTCCTCCTGGAATATGAGGAGGATGAACAGAAATACACCTTCTTTTGTGGGACCGTCATAAAAAAAAGAGAATAAATACGACATCTGGCTTGGGTACGTGGCAAAAAGGATTTCCGTGCCATTGGACAAGTTATAAACATCCCCCTCTCAATATCTCGGAGAAACATATTTTGTGGTTACCGCAGCACTACACCAACACGCGCCAGAGGCAGAAGGATGGACGAGACGGGCTACGGACTGGCTGATCGCCCTGACCACGGAGCAGGTGGTGGACGTGTATGTGCACGAGATAGACTCGATCGTTGAGGTGATATGGGTGTAGGTAGACGCCACCCTCAACGATCGGAGATATTCAGTCGCGCAGCAGTTGCGTCGGAGCGGAAACGCGAGGCGCGCAGATGGAAATCGGCCTTTTTGCTACGGACGTGATGGGGGCCGCTACGGAAGACATTTCTGGGATGAGAGGAGGAGAGAGAGCACGAGGAAGAGCTCGGGAAGGCATTTTTCCAACCAAGGAATCAAGAAATCGAAAGACCCGGAAAGAACAACGACCGGACGTAATATGAAAGGACTGCTACAAGAACTAGCATCGCTTGAGGAAGAATACCACTCTTCCGAAGAGGGTGGAAATGAGGAGGAGACGGAATGGTTTGAGTGGCTGGAGTCACCGGAACGAGACGCCGAAACGACAACTACTCTCATCAATTGGGGGGTAGTTGCACCGACCGAAACTTACCTGACGGACACTGACGTGGACAGTGGGAATGACAGTGACGGCTTATAAACAAAAGAAAAAAAAACAAATATACTCGTGTTGAATTTCATTGTGTACATTTTCTATGGGAGATAATAACTAGATTTTAAGACAAGCCTGTGAATTAGTCTAAGAAAAAAGTAGGATAAGGAAACACAAGAACACGGATTTAGCACGAGCAGCAACCACATCGAGGATAAGTGGGTAAAAAGAAAATGTTGTTGGATAATCAGCTGGCGCACGGCGATCGATATTCGCCGTGCGTCGACCTGTTGCTGTGCTCAAGCACACGTCGTTCGGTTGAGCCGAAGATAGCCGAGGCAGGGCTTCGCGAAGCCGAGGATGTGCCTCGTTGGCACGCCGCGTCGAGCGACAGGATGTCTCTCTCGCTTGACTTCGGTTTCGCTCACCGGCTATCTCGCTCAACTGACTTCAGCGCTCAACGTTAATTTCATATTCCGCAGCCATATTGAAAATTCAGTCACTTTTGCTACGACATCGAGGAACAGCGCACCATTTTCTTGGACTTTTCTCGTTGCTTTTCGCTTTGGACGCTTTCATCACACTCAACAGGACTCAAAATCAGGTACGAGTACGTTGCTATAATTTACCGCAAATTCAATGGTAACGAGGAGTTGTATGCTCTTCGGTACATCTACATTTTTGGCCTCACTTTTTGGCGGCATTGCAGCACATGTCAAGCCACATTTTTCTCACCATAATTTGCCGGTATAATTAATATAATTATGCAGGTGTACTATATTCACTGTGCTTTTCCCCAGAATATCTGCTGGAAGAGGCTATACTGGCTGGCTATACACTGCTCATTTTGTGCATCCTTATTATGTGTTGTATTGTGCTACGCAGTGCTGCCTGCGTAGCTTGTCTCATACGTATAGAGCACTCAAGCAATGTCAATTGCAAGTGCTCACATTTGTTCGCTGCAACCTCTCTGCATTAAGCTGCAGAGAGTTTGCTGTGAATTATAATAACACCTTACGCACTCATACATCTCACTGCGTTGCATGCTCCGCAGCGCTGGCTGCGGTGCGTACAACGTTCTCAGTACTCAGAGCACACAATTAATATAATTGTGTGCTGGCTCTCAGCTCAGAGAATCAAATCCAGTTTATTTATTTAAATTCAATTGTTTATTCTCAGTTTTTTGGTGCATTTATTTATATTATTTTGTATATTTTCTAAATTTGGTCTTTAATTTTTCTATTCTCACTTTTAGTGTTTGCTGAAAATTATATGATTTGTTTGTAGTTATGCGGAAGGTTCAGTAAACCACTTTCTCTAATTTAACATCTATGTGTCTGGTTTATTCTCACCCTGTCATCGAGTGAAGCTTCATTAGTTTCAATATATTTCAGATCTGTCAAATACCATCACCAGGCGGATTCTCAAACAAATGTACTATTAAAAAAAAAAGAGAAAAGAAACGTAATAAAAATTAAAAGAAAAAGAAAAGAAACGAAATAAAAAGAAAAGAAAAGAAAAGAAATGAGAAAAGAATGAAAAGAAAGAAAAGAAAGAGGCGAGAATACGATAGGGGAGGTACAAGATCAAAATTACAATATAGCATAAAATATCTTTGGGCGAGTTGTGTATATAATACAACTCACTCAAGTAAGCGAATTTGGGCAAAAACTAGCTACGTCACACCTAAGGAATTACCTCACTGCCGTAAACAGCAGGTCAGCGACCAGCTGGCCTCACTTGGTGGCGAGGGGAAGACGGGTGGCGATAACGGCAACCCGAAAAATGAGAAAACCACATTACATTAAAAAAATTGAAGCCGATAATAATAGGAAGGGAATGAGGCAGGGGGGAAGGCTATAAAAGAGCCTGGGGCAGAGAAAATGCTCTCTTGCCATACGTGCCTCTGGGCTTATGTGATTTTTACGTGCTTCCCACGTGCATCCTGCATTTTGGTCTTACCTGGTTTTGAGTTAACGTGTTGAAATTTCCCTTTCTACATCGACATTTTCGAAGTGGCTAAGAAAAGCTAGTCAGTGTATCATCGAAAGAATTATATTTCTTATAAATATTAAGCTTAGTGAAAAACGAACACAGAGGAAGGAGAAGAAACATGCGAGTGGTCTAATTAATAAGAAAAATAACTGGTGTTATCTCAGAAACAATTTATAGGAATACTGGATCGAGTAGTATTTAAATGAATAGTACAATATTTAGGTGAATAGTATTTAAGCGTGTAGTATTTAAGCAAGTAGAATTTAAGCGAGTAGTTTTAAAGCGGATAGGAAGGAAGCAAAACAACCGGTAAATAGAGAGGATTATCAGCATAACAGAGACATCTCCTTTAAGAGTAAATTCACTTGCGTGGTTGAGTGTGTATATTGGGTGACAGGCCCGCTACCGACGAATAATACAAATAACAGGCTACGTAGCTAGGTGTATCGAGGAGCTACGTATAACGAGAAACACGAAAGAATTATAGAATAATCGCAGGAATCAACGGATTGGAAATGCAATGTACTGGCAAACGGTGTCAATAAACCGAACACCCATATTCTCCAGATTGACTTGTTAAATAAACCCTACTTTTACCTACCCAGAAGTTTAAATTCATTACCCTTGTGTTCGAGCCCGAATTCTTCCCCTCGGAAGACAAAAATTAATGTTCACGATAAAAATGACCATTACAAGCCTTTTCACTACAAAAAAATATATATAAAAAAATAGTGCAAGTTAAATAAAAGTGAATTGGGCAGTGAATTTTAGTGACAAGCACACAATTATATTAAGTCATTTTTGTGAGGTGAACGTGGTGCAGCCAGCGCTGCAGAGCACGCCACGAGATGAGACTTTATGAGGATGCACAAATGAAATATACTCGCTTCACCAACATTGAATTTAGATAAATTATAAAGGTGTACTCTTACCGCTTGTTTGAGTCCTGTTGAGCACGAATATGATGAGTAGATCCGATGTGATGGTAAAAATTGTCCGAAGAGCGTACAGAGCAAATGTCCCGTCCAAGCGGGTTTTCACAAAAGTGTCTAAAATCTCAAGATGGCTGTACTTTAGAAAAGCGTCGTTGTGCGATGCTGAAGTGAAGCGCGCGAAACAGCCGGTGTGCGATGTTGAAGTCAAGCGAGAGAGTCAGCCTCTCGCTGCGAGGCACTGCCTCGGCTATCTACGTGATAGCCGAACGCTACCCATCAGCAACAGGTCGACGCACGGCGAATATCGATTGCCGTGCCTCAGCTGATTTTTCAATAATTATGTATAAAACCATTGTTTGCTCGTTCTTTTTGTATTGCTATTCGCAGCAGTAGCCGCTGTCTCTTTAGCGTTCCCTTTTGTTCTGACTTTCTCATCGTTGATTCCTTTTGTCCCGTCTTTCTTATCGAGTGTTTCCTTTTGTTCCGACTTTTTCGTGTTATCCCGTAGATATAATATTGCTGTTTAGAATTACATGACTCGTAAATTGTGCACAAAGGGCTGTATGCATAGTGAAATAAAAATATTAATTTATTTGTGAGAAATTAAAAACTCTCGTTATTTAATTTACACACGGAGTGAACATCAGCTATACCACGGGCACGTGCCTCATTAGCTGGTCAAAGCCGTAAAAGTAGCTGATGCTGCGGGGCCGTCGCCGCCGCCGCCGCGGTATACCTTCTTAATTAAAAAGTTTTAGGACTTTATTCATAAAATCGAAAATACCAATTTATTCATCAATATCGATATGGTCCGCTTTAAAGTACTCCCAATCGACTGCAACGCACTTACGCCAGTTCTTGATCCAATCCTCGAAACACCGTTGGTATTCAATTTTCGGTATGTAGATCAGAGCCGTCTTCGATTTCTTCATTACATCCTTTCGCGTTCTGTAACGCGTTCCGCGAAGCGATTTTTTAAGTAGGTTGAACAGGAAAAAGTCGCAGAGAACCAGATCAGGTGAATTCGGAAGCTGCTCGATCGTATTCGTGTTGTTTTTGCGACGGTGCGTTATCGTGGTGCAAAATCCACGAATTGTTTTCCCACAAATCCGGTCTTTTTTGGCGAATTATTTCACGGAAACGTCTCATAACGCGCAAATAATACTCTTTGTTAATTATCTATTTTTCTGGCAAGAATTCATGATGTACAACACCGTTGTAATTCATGAAAAAATGTTTACTGAAAACGACGTGGTTTCTTCGGTCTTGGCTCATTCGGTGCACACCATTCACTCGCTTGATGTCTGGATTGCGTGTCATACTCATAAGTCCACGTCTTGTCTCCAGTGATGATCCGTTTGATAAATGTTGGGTCGGATTCGGCCTTTGAAATCATGTCTTCCGCGATTTCACTGCGGTCCTCTTTTTGCATGAAATTCAGGTCGTTCGGAACCAGTTCTGCAGCGACACGTCTGAGGCCCAAATCACTAACCAAAATGTCTTGAGCGGATCCATAAGCGATGCTCAAGTCTTCTGCCAGCTCTCTGATGGTTAATTTGCGGTTTTCGGCCAATATTTCTTTGCTTTTATCAATGTTTTCATCGGTTTTCGACGTTGACGGCCTGCCACTGTGTCGTCATCTTCGACCAACTCACGGCCACTACTAAAGCGTTCGTGCCATCGAAAACGGTTGATCTCGAAAGAGTATCGTTGCCGAAACACTTCTGCAACATTTCCAAGGTCCTCGGACCGTTACATCCGGTTTTCACACAAAGTTTGATGCAAATTCGTTAATGCACAATTGATGCTATTTTCAAACTCATAAAAAATTGAAAATACGCACAAATGTAGATGAACTATATGACGCTGAATTTGGAGGGAAGTGTCAATGACAGATGTGGTAACTTAAGAAAAAAAATCCCAACCTGGTGACTGACAGCGCCGCATGGTGGCCGGTACAAAAACTTTTTGATCAAGGTAGTAAGCTTTTTTAAGAATATGGACACTCGTTGAAAACATCCATGGACAGCCGTGATAAGCAGTCCTACGGGCTGTGGTAAAACATATTTTTTCAACAAATTTTTTAAATACATGCGCGAAATGACGGATATCCCGTTCGAGCGTGTACTCTTTTATTATTCAGAGTGGCAGTCCGGGTATTCAGAGTACGGTGATACAATCGAATTTCGCGAAGGCTTACCGCAAGCAGCAGACTACTCGAATGTTACGAGGCCTGAACTTGTGGTCATTGACGATCTACAGCGCGAAGCATCGAACAATACCGTGGTCGATCTTTTTTCCAAGGGTAGCCATCACAAAAATCTTAGTGTCGTCATCACGCTAAATCTCTTCCATCAGGGCCAAGGGCAGCGTGATATAACCTCAAACGCAAATTATATCGTTGTCTTAAAAAATCCACAAGATCGCGCGCAAATTCAACATCAAGCACGGCAGGTATGTCCCGAGAATCCGAGATTTTTTCAGGAGGTATATTTCGATGCAGCAGCTGCACAGCACGGCTATCTATAATATTATTCGACTCGAAACAATAGACGCTTGATAAATGTCGATTTCGCGCCTGTATATTTCCCGATGTCCATTACCATTATGTTTACGTGCCTCAAAAAGCAATAAAGGTTCGCGATCTGACGCGATCTGACGTGTACCAGTAATGCGCTTGTAATGGCGTTGCACGGACCTCTCGAAAAAAAGCAAATAATTATATTGCAGGCACCGTGTTATCTGAAGCAAGAGCAACGGTGTGCAATTTTGCGCAAAGCATATGTAGCACTCGTATGGTGTATATGCAAGTATGCTCTAAATGTTTTACAGGAAAACGTGAGTCTGAAAAACGTGTAAAAAAATCATCTTCGGAGGCACGTGATAATACTTCGACGACTAGTCGCCAAAAGAGGCAAGTTGCTTCTTGTTCCTGTCTTGGCCTACACGAGCCATGGAATATACCAGAAAGATGGTGCTTATTCCTCATGATAACATACACCGTCTCGCCGGTCTCGCTATTACTGCTACTACTACTACAGAGCCGTCGCCCTCCGTACAGACCACTGTCTCACTCGTACAAGAGCGAGAGAGAGAAATAGACAGCATGCCAGAAGTTTCTACAGCGTTATCTTCACTCGAGTACGATAATACAGTACCGAATATACCGTTAAAACGAAAAATAGCAATACTCGATAGCCGCGAGAATAAAATTGACAACGTTTTAATGAATGAAGTAAAATCTAGACTCAATGACACACTTATTGTCGATAGCGTACTAAAAAAATGTTATTCTATAGCAATACCGCTGCTTCGCGATTTGTATCGCAGCGCAGTCGGAAAAACAATTACATGGAATCGTAACGGTGTCCTTTCCTTGGACGGCAAAAGAATTTCTCTTCGAGAATTCAGATGGTAGAGTAAAGTGAACTCTAAAGAATTCGCAGGTGAATCAATAATCAGTACACAGGTGTTAATTACAATAGCATTTATTGCTCCACCTGTCAAATGCTATGGACGTAATTACAGAAATAAATCAAATAAAATATAGAAAATAATAAATTAAGATAAGCGTATAGAGGAGTGAGTAAATGTCGGTGAGCTAATTACCACACACGATTACATTAATCGTGTGTAATTGATGAGATGTGCTGTCACGATCGGGCCTCGCGGTGAGGCTGACGCTGGGTGCATGACACGATGAGCCAAATGTTGTGTACTGGTTGCCGACGTCAATACCGTGCAAGAGCAAAACGCAAGATTGCTGCGTTATACAAAGCAGCCGTTGTCTAGTCACGCAGTCGTAGAGCGCTTGCGCGCAGCGACCTGTTGCTTGGCACGCTGACCTACTGCGAGATTTACTGCTTCTGAGTGGTGCTGCCGCTAATTGGCAGCAAGCAGTCGCCCATGCTAGCCCATGCTAGCCTGCAGTGCGCAGTCAAGCTACGCGTAGCAGAATGCTCAAGCATTCTTAAACAATTTCAAATTCCAATATCATTGATTCTGTTACTGATGCTATGCGAGTTAGAAAACGCGAGAAACGCATCGGTCGATGTCACTTTGCCAAACTCCTGCGAACGATACAGATGCCCCGTGAATTTATCAACAATCCCGAGTTACTACATAAGCCTACACCTACATCATCCTCAACACCGCAGCGGCATCTAATTTTACCACGCGATAGTGACAGTAGCAGCAGCAGTAACGGCTCACGTTTAATGCTTACGGCGGACAACGACAGTATCGAGGGCAAGAGGGGGAGGAAGAAGAGAATGAACAATTGCAAAACATCGCACAAGTAGAGAGCCAACGACACTTCAGTGAATATCAGTCCCCCGCACAGACAAGAAAGAGAAAAAAAATCCATTTAACTGGTCATCGTTAAAATTATGAAAATTCTTGAAAAAATGCATTAAGACACCGCTTATCCTGCATCCCACTCTCGAGCAAAAAATTTGGCCTATGTAGATCGGATAGTGGCAGGAGAAAATGTTTTACCATGGCTCGAGACACAGGGTTCGTATAACATACATCGTCTCGTGCGATAGCAATTTCCCCGTCGTATGTACAACGTGAGTAATATATAGGATGTATGGGCAGCTGATTTAGCTGATCTTCGTTCGATAGCTATGTACAACGATGGGTACGGATATCTGCTTGTTGTTATGGATGTGTTGAGTAAATACGCTTGGATCGAGGGTTTGCGTGACAAAACGAGCGCAAACGTGGCCCGCCGTCTTACACGCATACTCGCACGCAGTAACAATCGTCGCCCGCAGCAATTGCAAACTGATCGATGCAAATAGTTTATTGGTACTCCATTCAAGCAAATTCTCAAGAAAAAGAATAAAGCTGCTCATGACTCCGATATAAAAGCCTCGATTGCCGAACGCTTTAATCGCACAATAAAGGAGCGAATGTTGCGTTACTTTACATACACGCGGAATAAGCGTTACATCGATGTTTTACAAAAAATTTAAATGCTTCTAATCACACTAGACACAGCGGAACGCGTATTCCTCCGAGCGAGATGACCCTACAAAATGCCTCTATAGCCCGAGAAAATTTAGCACGGCGTTACGAGCGTAACGCGAGAAAAATTAAAAAGCCTAAATACAGCGTCGGTGACTTGGTACGTATCAGTACAGCTAAAGCAGCATTCGTGAAAGGATATGAGCGTAGTTGGAGTAACGAATTATTCAAGATTCAACGAATATCTATGGACTATAAGGTCGCATCACAGCATGCGAGGATAGCAATGATCAATCAGTTGCACGATCACCTCCAAAACTCACCAGGCTGCGTTTTCGAAGAACTCAACGGCCATTTGGAGATTTTGAATCGCACTTGGGAGTGTTTTTGTAATGAACATAATCAAATGGGAGAAACATGTAAACGGGCTTTTCTCACTTACCCTTATGTTGCAGATAAATTGTACGAATCAGGCTTTGACACTTATTTCAAGTCACTCACAATCATCCTGCGAGAGAAGGCAATCGCAAGAACTCAAGAGACCACATCAACTAGAGCTGATCAACAGAGTCAATCAAGTCAGCACAGATCAACATTGCCAAAAATCAAGTTGCCGGAATTCGACCGCAACTTTACAAACTGGCCAGCATTTAGAGATTTGTTTGCCTCGATGGTGGCTGACAATGAACAAATCAGTGATGTAGAAGAACTTCACTATTTAAAGATCAGCCTCATAGGATCCGCCGCTTATCTGATTACCAATGTGCCGATCAACAACGATTCATTTAACTCATCATGACAAATCATGAAAGACAGGTTCAACGACAGAGAAAGCCTCATCTTGTCATACGTTGAGAAACTTCTGACATTTGACCAGTGGCGAAGACGGCAGCAGCACTCAACACGTTAATCAGCTCAACCAAAGACATAATCAACGCACTCAATGTTCTCGGAGTCGACACCGAATCATGGAACTACGTACTAATCTTCGTAGCTGCTCAGCACCTCGACACGTCCATGCATGAAGCATGGGAGTACAAGAGAAGTGCTCACGAGCAACCAACATCATTCTAAGACTTGATGGGATTCATCGAATCTAGAGCGAGAGCCCTAGAAGTAATTTCGATCAACCCAGACCAATCAGCTGACAGAGCCAGCACCACATCATCAAGACAACCATCAGGCTCAACAACTCAGCCAGCAAGGACCTCTCACCATGCATCTACTTAGCCGAGGCCACACCAATATCCGTGCGTCCACTGTGGTGGATCGCAATACATTGTAAGCTGCGCCAAGTTTAGAGAACTCTAACCTCCTGATCGCCACAAGGTTGTGACTGAGCACATATTGTGTTTCAATTGCTTTGGTCATCACAACCTCCACTCATGCCAATCAACCATCAACTGCAAAACGTGTTGTGCAAAACACCACACGATGATACATTCGCCATCCACACCAAGAACTACATCACAGTCAACTCAACCAGGCACATCAACTAGACCTGCCACAGCTCATCCAAGCACCAGCTCACGTCAATGAGAAATTGACGTGCCATTTTGCCAACGCATCAACTTAAACGGTAGAACAGCAGTTCTACTAGCAACGTGTCAAGCATCACTCATCACATCTTTCGGCAATTACCAAGTCAGATTACTCATTGACCCAGGATCAGAGCTCACCTTCGTCTCAGAACACTTCGTATCAGATCATGGGCTTACTTGTCACTACTGATCAATTCCAGTCATTGGCATTGGAAACACGAGATCAACGCAAACAAGAGGTACCACCACATTAACATTACGATCAACTCATTCATCACAAGATGTTACCATCGCAGCTGATATACTCACTAAGTTGATGAGTACATTGCCATTAGTACACACACAACCACAGGAGAGGCCACACATCTCATCACTGCAATTGGCAGACCCTGACTTCTTAACACCACGACCAGTAGATATCGACATCGGGGCTGATTCATATCTGCTAATTATCCCGCCTGGCATCAAGAAACACTCAAACCTCTTACCGATTGCACAATCAACAATATTTGGGTGGATTATTCTTGGTCCAATCCCAGAGAATTATTCAATACCGAGCAACTCATACCACATAGCAGTCGGATCATGAAACAAGGAACTTCAAGATTTCCTCACGCAGTTCTGGGTTCAAGACGAAACACCATGGACAACAGATCGCAAGCTCGGCTTAGACGAAGAAGCATGTGAAAAGCATTTTCAAACGACTCACACTCGAGACGAAGAAGGACGATACATCCTGCGAATCCCGCTCAAATCATCATCATCGAGAGTAGTATGTGTACACCTTTGCTCCATCCCACTCCTATCCCCACTCCTTCCCCCACCACGCGGCTACCCCCACCACCTCACTTTTCCACCGCCGGGCTACCCACTCTGCTTGACCAGTGTCGGTAACATGGAGATGGTAAAGTGAGGTGGTGTGGGTACCTTGGTGAACAAGGAAGAGTAGAGATAAGAGTAGGATAGAGCAAAGGTGTACACATACTTGGAATAAAATATTTGACTCACCCTTATGCTGACGGCAGCTGTGACGACTCTCCAGAGTGACGGGACACACACACACACACATATATTCTCTCTCTCACTCACTTACTCACACACACACCCACTCACGCACTCACTCACTCAAAAACCACAGCTATGCGTACGGGTAATACGGATTACTCGCACCCATGGACCTTGGGCACCGTCGGGCGTGGGCATCCGTATCCCGATCAGCGTATCATCACCACGCGCTGCTTCGATCGGATCTAGATTTCCGGCCTCGTCAATTAAATCGTCGAGACCGAATACTACACACTTTACAAGCAGCACCAGTAACGCACTAATCGACGGCTCTGGGTAAAATAGGTGCTGCCAATCGATGTATATCGATTCCTCGAAATCGACCAGCAGTACCTCACAGTACCCGTCATCATCCGCGTCGATGATCGACCCGCGCATAGTCCTTTCATTCCATACAACCACACAGGACACTCCAGCGCACAAATCACTTATTAAAAATCGTCTCCGCTCAGATTGCTCCTCGATATATAACTTATATAGTAAGGCCTCCAGTCCGCACAATTCCGCGCACATCACCTCCGACCGCAGACACATTGTATTATCGTCGGTGTCGCATACCACCCGACACACAAAAGCCGCCGCTAGATCGTGGCCTAGATTTAGTGGGTACATTTTAGTGAATAGAAATTCAGACTTTCGTCGCGCACTGCTAAAGACAGACTGGGTGCTCCGGATGAGGCTGGCGGTGATCACAGTGTTTGAAGATAACAAACCCCCTCTGAGTCATAACTAGGTGTGCAGCGCTTCGAATCCAATGTCAGCAGTTTTGCACGTGCGTACCGCTTTGCGCTGTGTTTCTCGTGAAGCGAATGCTCTGCAGTAAAAGACACAGAATATGATACCGTGCCGCGAGAGACCTCGATTATATTTTATATATAATTATAAAAGAAGAGACACAGTAAACCGATGTATTTGTTTTTAATTAATCAATATTTTATTTAAATCACTTTACAGATATTTACCGTCGTATGCAACATCCCTGCAAACACGGTAATCTTCGCTCGGAGACTCCTCTGCCGTTAAATTTATTTTTATCACTGTCTGATCGTCGAGAGGCAAAAGCATTGTAATATTCACGCACTAATCTGTCGTTTTTCGTTACATTATCGCTAAAGAGATTATTAAATCGCGACATGGTGAAGCCGCACGACATAAGGTGTAGGAATACGATGCAAAATTGTCCACACACATCCGACGTATTACTCTGTAGCTGCTTGAGGCCGTACCGATAGAACTTGCAGTTTCTTCGTAGTCGGGCGAGATGTTGAGGTATAACCGGTGGTAGCCCGTAGCTATCAAAGTACATTCCTTTTCCATGATGGTTAACGTACATTGCGATCCAATGCTCCCCAGGTCCGTCGTGGTTATCCGTGTTAACTACGAGTCCGGCTGGTAACGACCATACACGCGGAATTCTGTCAGCCGGGTATACGCCAACGGTTGAAAGTGGTAGATACTGCAGACTCTCGTAGATTTGTCTAGTGTTCATGCTGAACACATAGTCAATGATTAAATGATGACCGATACGCTTTGAAAGACGTATATATGCAAAATTTATTTCACAGCGTCGTCGATCGTGTCACGACCACACGATGAAGATTTCTCCTCTTTTTTATTCTCTTCCTCTTCGTCTGCTGACCAAACATCCACGTATGATTCTCCTTTAAATGGATGTTCGCGAAGCCAATTTTTTATTTGGAAAGCCTGGCGCATTGCACAATGCGAAGACGCTGTATCGTTTATCATAGCGTGTCTGAAGCATTTTCGCAAAGATTTCGGCATAAATGTGTACGATGGGGCGCCCTCCTCATCCTCCAGGTTGGAAATTTCACGACTCGTGATATCGCAAAGAAGTATAGCCTTCTCGTGACCGCGCGTATAGATGCGTCTTGATTTTCGCGAAATTTCACGCAAGTTAGCGTATACCTGTTTACAGCTCACATCGCCCTCGTACCACTCCATACCGTGAAAATATTTCGAGAGAAAATTATTCTGGCTTCTCGATTGCTGTGGTAATTCGGCAAAGTGACACGGCGGTGCAACGATCCAATGAGCAGAGTACGGTCTATCCACTGCTACCTCGGCAATTTCTTTCGGAATAAATTCCGAGTCTTTACCACGCATTCCCTGTATATCCACGACGATATCCATTTTCGCGTCTAATCCGTACAGATGACTGAGTTCGACTGATTAGTTACTCGCGGACACGCTTCTACGTGTCCTAACACGAAATAATTTTATGCCGACATCAGCACATTTTTCGCTTATCCGGTAAAATCCACCATTACCTGCCGAGAGGCATCAATTTCAAGGACATTATCATATTCCGCGTAGACTACACAATTTATCGTTGAAGCAAGCGCATCCTCAAATCGTACCTCTATTCTCACACTACCGTGCTTTATTAAATTCCAATGTGTATTGCTGTTCGCCGAAAGATCGGGTGTCAAATCAAAAGCAAACAGACAGTATCCATCGCGATAATTATCGCGATCGATCGAATTACCGTCGTTCAAGAAATGTATTCCAGTTCCCGAAAACAACGTTTGAAAAGCATCCACATATAGATGATTTTTCGTGAAATCAGGTTGTAACGGTTTCGAAGGTATTTGAGCACCATCTACATACAACGAGAGATAATTTATCTTGTAATTTTGGAAATTGAACGGATTCATACTGAAGTCACCGTTAAACGCTTTGTTATCGACAAAACCGATAATTATACGCTTCGGCAACTGACCTAACACGATATTATCGATAGTCTCTCCATGAACACCCGAGTGTATTGAAACGGCTTTTACCTCGACTCTCGTAAGAGGATATTTAGCCGTAGATTTTGCCAGAGTTCTAGCATGTGAGAGCAGCACACCAGGAGCTATTTTTGTTCTACGAACGAGAAGCGATGCCTCGAGAATCTTTAAGCCGAATTGACCATTCTTTGTATCGCCCACAAGACAAAATGAATCTCTAGACCGAACCAACCGTAGACGCATCTCGACACCGTTTAATAGGAACCGCTCCTGATTGAATATATCGCAATGCAGATGACCGAGCAAGTCTACAGTTTTTTCGACATTTAAAAATTGTTTTCTCTTCACAAGCCCCGTATTTTCCGATGTTATATCATCCATTTTTCCAGGTGTATCGTCGTACCAGAGAACGCTCGTGAGATGCGAATTTTTTGCTGCTGGACCGTAATTCAAAAGTGTTTCTATGTACGCTCGATAAGCGTAGGCATTATTTGGAGGTGAAACTAATTTTTGATTCAGGTATACATCCACCTGATTAAACATAGAATGCAAGAGGTTGTTTACAGGGCCGGCACTTACTTTCGGCGATGTGCCCGCGGCAATTTCCGTAACGGTAGGAGATGTTATTTTCACTCTCAGACTAAGCATAGTATGCGCGAGATCGATATACTCATCACCCTGTCCGGGGATAACAAATTCAATCGGTGAATCATCTGTTAGCGAAGATATTGGTTTGTAATACACCCAATTGGAGCCTTCGATAGTAGTTTGCGTCGGTGGGAGTGAAAATAATTCAAGTTCCGATTTAAGACACTCGCACGAGTGCGCATGTAGAAAAGCCATCTTGTTTCAGCTATCCAAAAATATCTGCAACTGTTCGTTGACGAGTCTTCTTCTTCTTATTGTTCTTATTATTCTTCTTCTTCTTTATTGTTTTTCTCTTTATCACACTTTTATTTTTACGAGAGGTACGTCGTGGTTTACGTTCGTTCGATGAATGAGGAGTACGTAAAATTTTGCGCTTTTTATAACCAGACCCCCGCATGAGAGTGTCAATTTTTTCAGAGGCTTTGCGTTTGAGATTACTGCCTGATTCTCGCGCTCTCTCGCGAATAGCATCTTTCACAGCTATATTTCTATCGAGGATATCACCGGCTACGTTTACACCAGCACGCAACGCCTCTTTTCCAACTGCTTTAGCGCCCTTCTTTAAAAGCGGTAACACTCGACGAAACAGGCCCCCGAGAAAGCTACCGATACCGTGTCCTCGCTGATTAGGTGTTCCGATATAAACATGGCTAATACCACCGTACCCGCGACGACCCCATCCGTGCTGCACGCTGTCAATATCATCCATAGTGGTGTAATCAATCGTGGAACCTTTTGAAATGTAGTGTCACAGTCAACGTTCCCTGCTCGAATGGTATAGGATCCCCAAATTCGTCTCTTATATCGATCTCGATAGTGTGTAAATTATTGCGCAAGAGAGGTATATATCGTGGCGTTGAAAACGATTTAATTTTTATCGAACCATACGGACAGTCATCAGTATCAATGGGAACAACTCGTAAGAGGGGTGTTTGTACATCGCCTGTAATATAGCTCTCGCAGATATCTGTGTATAAAAACATGCTGCCCGGTATAGCACCGGTGAGAGATGCAGGCCTCGACCCTGTGTATTCGCAATGCGGTTCTATCATTATGGGGCTACAAGCCTCTTCTGAGAATCCTAGTAGCCTTGCAATAGCGGGCGATACGCGAAAGTCGTGGTAGCGTAGATCGTCGCATACGCGTGCCACTTCGACCTGCCCGCTCGGAAGCGATTTAAAGCGCAAATGATCGGCCACGTGAGGTAGCTGATTTATACTCTCCAAAAGAGCGTCTATAGAGCGATATACACCAGGTGCTACTTGGTCTCTATCAGTGCTCCTCCGTGTTAAAAGATTTAAACCCGATAAATCATAATCACCATCTTCAAAAGTTACGAGATTTTCTACAGTAGGAACATGTAAAAGAGTCATCGGATAAGCAATTTCCACAAGAGAAACAGCCCATTCTCCGTGCAGGCGTATCTGACGCGGTAGTTTTGTAATAAATTTCGTCGTCGTATTATCCGGAAAATACTGCATACTACTGTTGCTCGGTAGTACGACAAAGAAAGAGCTATCCTTGGAGCTCATATTTATCACGGACGATGATCCCGAGCGTTCTTCTTCTTCTTCTTCTTTTTTGTCCTCTTCTTCTCTTTCGTCTTCTCAGATGACGGAGGCACTCGTACTCGTGATAATTCTGCTTCGTAGAAAATACCGTCGATAGTCTCGTTATTCAGATCGTGTAAAATATACACGAATGGCTCTCGATTCACCGATATTCGTTGAATCTTGAATAATTCGTTACTCCAACCACGCTCATATCCTTTCACGAAAGCTGCTTTAGCTGTACTGATACGTACCAAGTCACCGATGCTGTATTTAGGCTTTTTAATTTTTTTCGCGTTACGCTCGTAACGCCGTGCTAAATTGTCTCGGGCTATAGAGGCATTTTCGAGGGTTACTTCGCTCGGAGGAATACGCGTTCCGCTGTGTCTAGTGTGATTATAAGCATATAAAAATTTTTGTAAAACATCGATGTAACGCTTATTTCGCGTGTATGTAAAGTAGCGCCACATTCGCTCTTTTATTGTTCGATTAAAGCGTTCGGCAATCGGGGCTTTTATATCAGGGTTACGAGCAGCGCGAAAATCGATATTCTTTTTCTTGAGAATTTGCTGAAACGGTGCGCCGATAAATTCTTTGCCTCGATCAGTTTGCAATTGTTGCGGGCGACGATTGTTACTGCGCGCGAGTATGCGTGTGAGACCGCGGGCCACGTTTGCGCTCGTTTTGTCACGCAAAGCCTCGACCCACGCGTATTTGCTCAACACATCAATAACAACAAGCAGATACGCGTACCCATCGTTGTACGTGGCTATCGAGCGAAGATCAGCTAAATCAGCCTCCCATACATCGTCTATATTACTCACACTGTACGTACGACGGGGAAATCGTCGTCGTACGAGGCGATGCATGTTATATGAATCCTGTGTCTCGAGCCATGGTAAAACATTTTTTCGCGCTACTCTACGATCCACCTGGGCCAAATTTTTTGCTCGAGAATAGGAAGCAGGATGAGCGGTGTCATAATAGATTTTTTGAAGAATTTTCATAATTTTAGCGATGACCAGTTAAATGGATTCTTTTTCTTTTTCTTTTCTAACTGTGTGGGTGGTCGATATTCTACTTGTGCAAAGTTTTGCAATTGTTCGTCCTCTTCTTCATTCCCCTCCTCCCCCTCGACGATGTCGTTTTCAGCCGTGAGCATTAAATCTCTGTTTCAGTGTGCGGTCTCGGCCTCGTCGTCGTTGTTGTTGTTGTTGCTACCGTTGCTGCTGCTGCTGCTGCTGCTACTATCGTTTTCGCGCGGTAAAATAAGACGCCGCTGTGGTGTCGAGGATGATGTAGGTGTAGGCTCGTGTAGTAACGCGGGATTACCGATAAATTCACGGGGCATCTGTATCGCTCGCAGGAGTTTGGCAAAGTGAGATCGTCCGATGGGTTTCTCGCGTTTTCTAGCACGCATAGCATCGTTAACAAGATCAACGATATTGGAATTTGAAATTCTTCTGCCGTCTATGGAAACAACGCCGTTACGGTCCCATGTCATTTTTTTACCAACGGCGCTGCGATGCAAATTGCGAAGCAACGATATTGCTTTAGATTTAAATTTTTTTGGTACGCTATCGATAATAAGTGTGTCATTGAGCCGCGATTTAGCTTTGTTCATTAAATCGTCGTCGGATTTATTCTCGTGGCTATCGAGTATTGCTACTTTTCGTTTTGATGAAATATTCGGTACGGCATTATCGTATTCGACCATGTGAAGATAACGCTGTAAAACCTGTTGGTACGCTATCCACTTCTCTCTCTCGCTCTTGTACGAGTGAGAGTTTGGAATTTCACTCAGCTCAGAGTCGAGGCGCGATAATGGCGTACCGGTAGTCTGTACGGAAGGCAACGGGTCTGCACTAGTAGTAGTAGTAGTAGTAGTAGCAGCGGCAGTAGCGGCGAGTCCAGCGAGACGATGTATGTTATCATGAGGAATAAGTACCATCTTTCTGGCATACTCCATGTCTCGCGTAGGCCAAGACAGGCGCAAGAAGCAACTTGAGAAATCCGACACAGTGCTCGACGATGATCTTCCTCTTACCGCTCCAATTTCCCCTTTTGGCGGCTAGTCGTCGAAGAATTGTCGCGTGCCTCCGAAGATGATTCTTTTGCACGTTGTTCAGACTCACGTTTCCCTGTAAAACGTTTAGAGCACACTCGCATATACAGCGTACAAGCGCTACATCTGCTTTGCGCAAAATTGCACGTCGTTGCTCTTGCTTCAGATAACACAACGCTTGCAATATAATTATTTGCTTTTTATCGAGAGGTCCGCGCAACGCCATTACAAGCGCATTACTGGTACATCGCGCGACGCATCGCGAACTTTTATTGCTTTTTGAGGCACGTAAACGTAATGGTATTGGTCATCGGGAAATATACAGGCGCGAAATCGACAATTATCAGGCGTCGATTGTTTCAAGTCGAATAATAGATAGCCGTGCGGTACGGCTGTTGCATCGAAATATACTTCCTGCAAAAATCGTGGATTCTCGGGACATACCTGTCGGGCTAGATGTTGAATTTGCGCGCGATCTCGCGGATTTTTTAAGACAATGATATAATTAGCGTTTAAGGAGATATCGCGCTGCCCGTGACCCTGATGGAAGAGATTTTGCGTGATGAAAATGACACTAAGATTTTTATGATGGCTACCCTTGGTGAAAAGATCGACCACCGTATTGTTGGATGCCTCGCGCATTAGATCGTCAATGACCACAAGTTTAGGCCTTGCGTCATTCGAGTAGTCTACTGCTTGCGGTAAACCCTCGCGAAATTCGATTTTATCACCGTACTCTGAATACCCGGACTGCCACTCTGAGTAATAAAAAAGTATACGCTCGAACGGGACATCCGTCATTTCGCGCATGTATTTAAAGAATTTTTTTACAAAATATGTTTTACCACACCCCGTAGGACCGCTTATCACAGCTGTCCACGGATGTTTCCAACGTGTATCCATATCGATGAGTGTCTATCAAAATCAATCAGCATACTCTTAAATAAGCTTATACCGCGGCTGCGGCTGCGGCGGCGGCGGCGGCGGCCCCGCGGCATCAGCTATTTTCGCGGCCTTGAAGAGCTGATAAGACGCAGCGCGCCTGCACTAGCTGATGAGGCGCGGGCCCGCGGTATAAGCTGGCGTTTACGCTGTATGTATATTAAATAACGATTATTTTTATATTTCTCACAAATAAAGCAATATTTTTATTTCACTATGCATACATCTCTATATACAAATTTTACGAATCATCAAATTCTAAACAACGATATTATATCCACGGATGTAGCACTAGAAAGCCAGAACAAAAGGAAACACTCGATAAGAAAGACGGGACAAAAGGAATCAACGATGAGAAAGTCAGCACAAAAGGAAACGGTAGAGAGATAGCAGCTACTGTCACGAATAGCAGCACAAAAAGAACGATCCGATAACGATTTTATACATGATAAATCAATTTTTTCAATGTATTGTACACAGTAAATATGTTACATGAAATTAGACAAAAAGATTATTTTTAAATATCGCGAATTCACCCGTAAAACTATATACTTTTTGCGTTATACTAATTAGCGTATTTCACAATAGCCATACGGTACAGTAGAGTACACCCCGTGCCGTTTTCGCTTCGTGTTAACAGGCTCGCATGATTTCGTTTCTTTACGCGTTACTACATGATGAAATTCCGTACGTCGAATAGCGTCGAATTTAAAAATAATAGGTACGCTCCTTGCTCCTGTCACGAAAGATCGTAATGCGTTATAATTTACGTGACGGCTATTCGCAAAGTTTAGCGTGATACCCTTCACTTTACATTTTTCAATAACCGTACCGTCGGGTTTACGTACAAGATATGCGTAAAATTTTGGTCCACCCGAAACGAACGAAGTTATATAACTACCAGGCCCGTATTCACTTAATTCATCCGTAAGATCTCCTAGAAATTGACCGATTGGCGGCTCATACTCGTTACCACCGGGATGGCTCACGTAAATACAGGAGTCCGTATCGCAGTACAATATTCGCCGCCCGAGCCCCTCAAGATAACTGTATAATTTTAGGCGTGCCTGTGCCGTCGTGTATGCTGCAATCACGGCGTTTGATGTCGGTGATGGTTGGATAGCATCGCGGTTGCTCACATAGTTTACATACATAATCTTGTGATTAACCGGTAGCATCCCCGTCACCTCAATCTCCGGACTCGTTAGTAAATTCATTAACTCAGCGCGCGTGAAGACGATAACGGTTTTCGTGAGATTCTCTCGTTGACCAAACTTTCCCCAGAATGAATTAAGAGCCAATTTCGCTAGTGAACGTAAACCCGGATTTGGCTGCAAAGCACTTCGCTCGAGATATACACCCTCAGACTCCTTGTACAATGCTATAAAACGCTCTATTGCTTCCTCGTCATCGTTACACTCTGTTGGCGGACCACTCGCCTCCTGTTTTATTTTTAAGAATGTATCGATGTACTCGGCAAAATGACCGCCTCGTCGCGTTGTCGAGTCATACTGCGTAACAACGTATTGCCAAATTTCATAGATACGCGTCACTTTATATCCGAGCGACACAGCTTTTCTCAGTTCGTCCACGACCCATGTGCCGTCAAACGCTCGCTCAGTCGTGTCATCGTGTGTACAAACCTCGGATGTGTCCATATCTGTACAGCACGTTCTACACAGGGGGAACAGTAGCTTCCCATGCATGCGAACAGGCAGTACGGGTATATACAAATCGCGAGGCGCCAGCACGGTACACTTCACGAGACCCTCGACGACACTTAGATCGTTTTCAGGTCCTACGAGTTCTCGACACTCGTCGCCTACGTACAATTTCGGGTGTCCAACGGGATATTTTCCATTCTTACATACCCACGGATACAGCGAGCAAACATCCACATAGCGTATCTGCTCCCCATTCGCGACGTCGTACAAGCTTACAAAATTTTCCGTTCGACCGCCAAAGAATGCATCGCGTGGTTCGAGAGGCGCCTGCTTGACCATGGCGTGATTTTTCACGTATATCGACATTTCCTCGTTATTCTCGAGTTATCTGTCAAAATCGCATTCCCATATTTCGGTTAGAGTGTACCCTTTCGATCTGATTCGCCCGGAAATAAGAATGGTACGCTCGTATCGCTCATCCATTGTATCGCCGAATTTAGTTCGAGCATCTCTATTCACGCGATAACATCGCGGACAACCGTGCCAAAAGCAGCCATGAAATTGAAGAACGTGATGGACCCCCGCATCCACGTAGTAACCGTCCACGGCCGGTAGGCCGGCCGGAGGGCGATACTCTCTCGTGCGTCCAGCATGAGCGATAACGCAGTTGAGCTCACGCTCGAGCCATACGAGCCATACGACGGCCTTGCGCGATTGCTTATCGCCCCAGCGATATCCTCCTGGTGGTAACACCGCAATGCGATCTTTCTGTAGAAAATTCTTTCGAAATACTCTCATACATGCTGATGCTATCGTGCATGCTTCTGTAAAGGGGCACACGCTCCCACAACGTATAAGTAACTCTCGAAAAGCTAAACACGCTCGTCTCAAAACCGTAACATCTGTACGACAATATTGCACAAATTGCGTCGCAAAATCAAATTTATAATCTACGCGACTCGATTCTTCCTCATACCATTTTAAAAAGCGCTCGCGATCCGCTGAGAACATGGTATCGGGTGAGTAAAAATGCAAAGCCGGCAGAGGACCTGAGTAATTCTGATATTCCGGTGTGTTGAATAAATGGGGAAATGTACCTTTTGCCACCTCATCAGCGAAACCAAAGGCCTTAGGTAAAGCGCTAAGAGCCATGGGTAAATAGTTTAGACTATCGAGAAAAACGACATCGCCAATTTTCATCGAGACAATCTTCGTACCGTTCATAATCAGAGAGGGCAGCTGTGTTTTTTGCACCTCTATAAAATACCGTAGAATAAATTGTGCGTCGAAACCTCTAGCATTATGGGCGATGCAGATGGTCTTTTTAAATTTTTGCGATAATGCCAATTTTACGAGATCCCCAACAGGATCATCGATAAACACGAATTCACGTTTACCACAGTAAGCACAATCTGTCTCTATATCTGTGATATCCAGACATGCCATACATACGCATTGTGCGACACATAAATTCGGCTCGTGAATTCGTGTCGATTTATCATCATGCAATTGCGCGTGTTGCTGCGTCTCAAAATCATAAAATAAAAATCTCGTGGAAGACTTGTCTTTTTTCTTCTCCTTTTGCGCATCTGATTTCTTAAGAGGTGCTATAAAACATGCATGCGTAGTCGGCCGCGTTTGTTTGCATGTAGCACAAAACGATATACCACATACATGCATCTTTTTATCTGTGGTTTTAATCATACGCGAGCAGTCTCTACAGATTTTCAATGCGTTACAGACGCTGTACCGTCTATATTTACGAGACGTGATGCCCGCGGAGCCCTCACTCTTGTGATGAGCGAGGCAAAAAGCACCAAAGAACGAACGATTACAGTCTGCGCAATACTCAGGCTGAGAGTCTCTATTACCGTTGCAATAAGTGGATTTACATCGAGCACATTGATAGTTACATCGATGCTCGAGTACTCGAATATACTTGGAATTACATTGCGTGCAGAACCCCCGACTACCTAGCGCACCGGCGAGATTTAATATCGGTTGATAGTGATGAGAACGCTCGTAATAGAGAATAAAGAGTGTATGATTAATTTTACCTGTTGCAGTGAGTACGTATTTTCGCCCATCGTACAGAGCCGGAACGCGTTTTCCGAAGGTGAGAAATTCATAAACAACAATCGCTATACCCTCGTGAACCAAGTACTCCTGAAAGAGCTGAATTTCGCGCGCACCACACCCCCTAGACGGTGTCGTTACCCCTGCATTACGTGTGAGCTCTATCGCCGCTGTATATTGCGCACCTCGAAGCCCGTTCCGAATTTGACACCATCGTCTGTGTAGCACACCCGCACGTATTTGACCGCGTTCGGCATGCGCTCGGGCAGTGACAAGGGATCGTTGTAGACACAAATTATCGCGATTACTTATGCGTAAAATTGACTTTTTTGCTATAGACTCGTGTGTAAGCCTAGTGCCCACACCGGCTCCTTCGACGCCTCGTACTATACACGTCGTCATTCTACATGTACCAGCGTCTATTCGAAATTCGCGCGCGCTCTGAGCTACACTATTAATTAGTCGCCATATATCGTCGGGAACGATGTCACGAGCTGGTCGGAATGATAACCATACAGGTCCTTGCGCAAAAGACGGTACGCTCAGAGTCATACCCACATAATCATGTCCTTCGCACGATTCTGTAAGACGTGTAAGAACATCTCGTACACCTCCCTCGAACCATGTCAGATGATCGATACCGACCGGTGGCTGACGAAAATAAAAATCTGTCTCTCGACCCTGCATCCTAAAGCGTGAAAAATAACGTCTCTGCTCGTTGTCGATACCGAAACGTTCACCAGGAGGCAAAATTACACCACCCCGTGCAGCAGTCCTTCCATCGCCGGTCTGTCCACCTGCAGGCATAATTAAACCATTTATTAGAATTTTTATTTAATTTACTTTAAATTTTTGTTTGTCGCTGGCTATATACTATGCATATAATTCGTGTAACGTAAGAATTACAAACTTATATTTGCTTCTAGTCCTCGAATCCGTCGACTGCACCCGGGAACCGCCGACGCATTTCGTAAACCAACTCGATTGTCGGCGGTCTCGGCACAGTGAATCGTGCAAAGCGAAAAACGTTTGGGTCCGTCTCGTACCCTGCTTTTTCATTTTACTATTATTATCCGCGTAATTTTTTTATTTTTGTCAGCGTAGTTGTGTTATTAAAAGCTTACCTGAATCTACAGGGTCCTCCTCCTCTTCCTCCTCCTCCTCGTCGTCATCGTCTACGTCTTGCTCCTCCTACTCCTCCTCTTCTTCTTCTTCTTCTTCTTCTTCTTCCTCCTCCTCTTCTTCTTCTTCTTCTTCTTCTTCTTCTTCTTCTTCTTCCTCGCTGTCTGTATTGCTGTTGGCATCATCGTTTGAACTGTATTGTCGCGATGGGCCTGCGACGGATTCATCTGGTTCTCTCGAGGGGCCTGCCATGAAAAGACCGTTTGTAGGTTTATAACCGCAGAATGGCTGGGTAAAATTTATCCAGCGATTCCCTACGGCGCTGTCGCCATCGTTGTCCCTGCTATGATCATCTGAATCGGTTCTACCCTCCTCATCGAAATCATAGGTGTCGGATCCCATTTCTGCGTCCTCATACCGTCGAGCTATATAAAAATCTTATGAAATAAAGGAAATAAAATAAAAGTAATTAGCGCTGTATATTACTTACGTCTTTCATTGAGTATGGGTTGCAGAGCAGTCTCATTCGGCCAGCCTCGTCGACGAATAACACGCACCACCGAATCAATAATTATTTGATTATCAAACAATCCAATATTATACGCGTCAACTAAATCGCGCTGATGACACTCGCACAGCATACCGCGAATTTTACGAACAACCGCCTGTGTCGGAAGTTCCCATAGGGTGATCTGTAAATTTCTTCTACCCCAGCGCGAACGCAACGACGGTCTACGCTTCAATATAAACTCTATCAATTTTCTTATCAATGAGCGCTTTACCACTCTGACCATGATTGTGTTGTTAGAGTAGTAGTAGTAGTAACCACAGTAAATCAGACAATTAACTAGAGAATTTTCAAAGCGGCTCACTTTTATATATATTCCTTTAACAAGCTCTCTCTCTCTCTCTCTGCATATACTGCAACGATGTAATGAATACGACTAACCAAGAAGATGGCCGCACGTGATCGCTTTACAAAAGCAAGACCTAGGGAAATATTTAGCGATGGTGATGTACTTAGTTATCGAGTTTCGCTGCTGAAAGTCATATTGTTTTCATCTAATTTCAAGGCACTCGGCCATGAGGAAAATCATCAAATTTCACCGACGAATATTATTTAGTTTTCATGGTACATATTATCTGTATGTCACTGTGTGCGTGTGCGCATAAGTGTGCGCGAGTATGCAAGAGTTTTGGGATATATCTGCTGCTGTTACTAGGCTGTTGAGGAGAATGCGACAAATATCAAAGGATATTGGCTAGCAATTTTCAGGCGTATGATTTGCAGTATCAAAAGAAGAGGTAATGCAGTTAGGTGGTGGGGGAAATCTATATAAAACGGAGTATGAACACGACCGACGATTCATTCGAAAAGTTACAGTCTACAGGAAAGCAATAAAAATGGCAAATAACGGTGCTAAGCCTCATGCGATATCGCAGTATATAGCGAACCCCGTTATGTACGGTTTAAATAAATCATTTGGTAAAATAATCGTAGCCGGGTTCGAGTTGAACTCTACGTGTACGCTTACACCGGTGGTGAAAATATTGTCGAATACTTTTACCGGAATTACACTCGGTGCGGACGAGTGGCGAGTGTTTAAAAGTGATTTTTCTCGCGTACAGCAATATTTCGAAGCTCATGGGACTGATGCCGAGAAAATGTGTAATACCCGCATAGAGCACACAACGCATTACACACTTTTAACCTCGTGTTACCAGCACAGAGCTGTGTCATTTGGTAAAACAAGCGGTAGCGCTGATGAGGAATACGAGAATCAAGAGGAATCTGGAGAATCGAAACGGAAACGCTTCCAAAAATACTCTCCAAACATTGTTCTTCAGCGGTCTACATTTGATATGCTCGTCGAAATAAGTAGAAGAATTGATATCCATATGCAGGCTCTAGAGAGCAAAAGTGAAACGATTCAGAGGTGTATGAACGAGGTGGTATCATATGTCCGTGAAAAGATAGTTGCCAGTGAAATGACTCGTGCAGTAGCGTATGAGATCATCGGTTCCAAGGACTTCTTTGAAGAAGCGCTCGAACACATCGCGATCTTGCTAACGCCAGAGGATACGGAGTTTATGAAAATTATTTTGTCCGAAATAATTGTGCTGTTTCGTGGTCATATCGCTGATCATGCATCGGGTGTTGCGTTGCGAACGCAATAATTCTACGTATGTGCAGCTATTTGTGATAAAGAAACTGTTGTAAATAATTGTATATAGTGTACATTTCGCTCGAAATATTATAAAGTATACACAGATGTCAGTCACAGTGAGAGAGAGAAAGAGAGAGAGAAAGACAGTCGTAAAACCGAAGCATCAGCAAAGGTCTGCGCTAGAAAGAAGACGGATCGCTCGTCTCTGTTTTATTAACACAGCAGATCATGGAATACGTGCCAATGTCGATTAGCAGCAAAGCAGCGGAGCTTGGTAAGTAAGAAATATAAAATAATTTCAAATCATGTGATATTTATTTTTAATTAAAAAAATAATGTTTTGCAGAGCGAGCAGCCCCTGCATATGAGCCGACACCGAGGGTTCGTTATTCGTGTCATGGAGAGCGAGAGGAAGATAGAGCTAACTTTGGGGAAGAAAAGTGCCACCCGACATCCTCATCCGCAGTTGTCGTCGGTGGCAGAAGATCAACGCTGCCAACTTTGTATAATGAGTCGTGGCATATCAGGTAAGACAATATCGATTATTCTGTACACGATGTTTTTTATTGATCAGTGCGCTCAATTAAATAGTTGTTTCGTTCTTTTTTTCAGAAGTACACTATGATGACAACGTCCACAGCGAAAAATAATTTAAAAGCAATATAACGAGTGATAATACAAATTAATTCCATATAGCGATAAAAATAAAATAAACGGTGAAGGAATCTCCGAGCGTGGATGACCGTGTTTGCAGGGCTGTTGCATACGACGGTAAATGTATAAAGTGCTTTCCATAAAATATTGGTTAATTTAAAAATATCTGATCTTACTGTGTCTCTTATTTTTATAGCATAATAATTGAAGTCTTTCTCTCTCTCTGTGACGGAACATATTCTATATCTTTTACTGCAGAGCAAGCACTTTGCGAGGAGCATAGCGCAGGGCTATGCATGCTCGAAAACCTCTTTCGTTGCATTCAAAGTGATGGATACCTAGTTATGATTCATAGGAGGCTGTTATCTTTATGCCCGTGATACTCTCTAGTAGCGTCTCGAGCATTTAGTCTGTCTTCGGCATCCTGTTTGGAAACAATAAAAAGCAATATGTATCCACGATACGGCAAGGAGATTTTAAGCGACGCGTTTTGGTGCCGATTAATGTTTGTCGAGAGTGTAATGAGTGTGTTTCTGCGTACGCAGGAAATGTGCGATGCATACGACGAGTTGGAAGAACTCCTACGTAGTGTGTATTTAGTGGAACGTCGTGGAAGATCCATTGAACTTGGGGAGTTGCATATCGGCATGTCCTGTATTGTGCCTCGTTTCAATAACGTTGCCCGCGGGGAATTGGTTTACCCGGACTTTGATGGGTACTGCGAGGTGCTGCTAGTCGATTTCGGCGAAACTATTTACATCGACTGGTCTCACCTATTTCATCCGGATCCTCTAGCAAGTATGCTACCGGTTCTTGTCATGGAGTTTTCCATATACGGACTCGACCGCGTGGACGTTGCAGGTATCGAGCAGCTCGTCGAAGAAGCGTGCGATGGAGATGACTTGATCGCTGTCATGATGCGACCTCTTGCCGGCGATAGCGTTCCGCGGGTTCGCTTATCGAACGGTGAACGCGTGGATGTGGCGGCGTTTATTATAGAAGCCCTCGGTGATGAGATAGATATCGGCTACGATATCGATGCCGTGGACGAGGGCTTTGACGAGGACATAGTAATGAATTAAAGACGCTGTGCATGTGTATGTGTGTGTGTGTGCGTGTGTGAGAGAGTACATTCGAGAGACAGGAGTTTAAAATCGCTTTGGCAGGAGGGTAGATGCCTACAACAGCTGCGGTGGTGGTGAGTACATAATTTTATTCATTTTTCCAAGTATGTGTACACCTTTGCTCCATCCTACTCTTATCTCTACTCTTCCTTGTTCACCAAGGTACCCACACCACCTCACTTTACCATCTCCACGTTACCGACACTGGTCAAGCAGAGTGGGTAGCGCGGCGGTGGAAAAGTGAGGTGGTGGGGGTAGCCGCGTGGTGGGGGAAGGAGTGGGGATAGGAGTGGGATGGAGCAAAGGCGTACACATACTACTATCGAGTCCAGGAGACTCAAAGCTCACTGCTCAACGATGTCTACAACGACTCATGAAGAAACTCTCAACAAATAACGCATACACCAATTTATACAACTCATTCATGAAAGAATATGAAGAATGTGGTTACATGATACGTGTACCATCTTACCATCAGTTAACCCAAATGAGTGATTCTGTTCATGGCTATCGTGAAACCGAGACGACCTTGGCACATGATGCTGTAGCATCAGGAGGGTTGAGGGTCTCGGAAGATCGATTGTCAGAACAAACTCATGCTCATCCTCCATACTACCTTCCTCATCATGGTGTACTGATAGAAGATCGAATCACTACAAAGTTGAGAGTTGTCTTCCACGGATCCAGCCCAACGACGTCGCAAGTATCACTCAACGACATCCAGCATGTTGGAGCAAAGTGTCAACGTAACATCTCAGACGTGCTCATATGGATCCGACAGCACAAACTCATCTTTTCAACAGACATCTCAAAAATGTACAGACAAATCAATGTCCATCCGGAACACTGGGATTTCCAACGAATCATGTGGCGAGATGACCAACTCAATATGGTGCCATATCACTTAACTACAGTGACGTATGAAACTCGCTCAGCACCATTCTTAGCAATCAGATCATTGCTTCAACTAGTTGAACACGAAGGTCATCGCTTCCCGCTCGCAATCGAACCACTCATGAAAGGCAGATATGTTGACGATATATTTGGAGGAGCTGATCAAAATGGCACTCTTGCAAAATGGCACAGCAACATCGAGCAATTCATCGAGCATAGCGACCACTACTCACCATCAAACTCACACTCATTCGAATATAGCAGCACCAAATTACTCGGCCTATCATGGATACCTCGTGAAGACGTATTGAAGTTCAATGCAAAGCCTCCATGCTCAAGTTAGAAGCTCACAAAGAGAATAACCTTGTCTGAAACAGCACAACTCTACGATCCACTCGGGTTTCTCTCACCATTCATCATCAAGGCCAAATCATTATTACAAGAATTATGGCTGGAGAAACTCAGCTGGGACGATCGAGTTTCAGACCAGATACACACCAAGTGGACACTGCTCAGACAAGAGCTCACTCAAGTCGATCGAATTTCAATTCCATGATGGATTCAACTCACAAGCTCAACACTTGTGGAGTTGCATGGATTCTCCGACGCATCTCAAATAGCAATAGCGGCTGCTATCTATATCAAAACAACAACTCCAGGGGAAGAAACCAAGGTCACACTCATCTGCGCGAAATCAAAAGTAACACCACTCAAGCGACTCTCCATCCCTCGACTTGAGCTCACAGCAGCACTGATCTTAGCACAGCTCATGAAGTATGTGCAAACAACCTTGGAACTCACCAACACTCAAACGTTCCTGTAGACTGATTCCTCAGTAACGCTCACCTGGATTAACTCACACCGATCACGGTGGAAGGACTTTGTCAGGAACCGAGTGTCAGCAATTCAAGAACTAACTCCAAACAGCGTATGGAAATTTGTTCCTGGCAAAGACAATCCAGCCGATTGTGCTTCAAGGGGCATCAGCATCTCCCAGCTCCAGAAGCACCTTCTGTGGTGGACAGGACCACAGTGGCTCACAGGCGATCAATATTCATGGCCAATTCAACACTATCACCAGGACTAACAGACTCATCAGGAAGAGCGACCTGGACTCGTACTCACAGTGTCAACAACTCAAGCCGTATATCATTGGGAGATGATATATAGATACTCTTCTCTCACGCGACTACTCAGAGTAACCGCAATATGCTTTCGAGTAAGTCAACTCATCAAGATATTGCCAAACTCAACACTTTTTAACCCTCTTTCGCCACAAGATATTGGGAGAGCAAGGGTATTTTGGATCAAAACAACTCAAGCAGCATATTTCTCATCAGAGCTCAAATTGATCACCATAGCTGAACTACCAACAGCTAATCCCTTCAATCACCTGACTGCCTATATCGACACTCAAGGCATCATTCCGGTTGGAGGAAGATTGACCAACTCACAACTGGAACTTGAGGCAATTCACCCAGCAATACTCCCACGATATTCACACTTCACCACACTCATCATAGCAGATGCACATCACAAAACAATACATGAAGGCACTTAACTCACCCTGAACTACACAAGGCAATCGTACTGGATTATCGGTGGTAGAGCTCCAGTACGATCACACATACTCAGCTGCATGAAATGTGCTCGACAACGTGGCGTCAGAGCACAACAACTTATGGGTCAATTACGAACCAAGAGAGTCACACCAGCTCGACCATTCTTCTACTCAGGTGTGGACTACGCTGGTCCACTGACCATTAAAACCTGGAAAGGTAGAGGCGCCAAACAACATAAAGGATGGCTGTGCATTTTTGTGTGCTTCGTCACCTCGGACTTGCATCTGAATGCCGTGCGTGACTACTCAACTGACTCGTTCATCGCTGCATTCAGATGGTTCACTAAACGCAGAGGCATCTGCAACACTCTCTATAGTGATTACGGCACAAACTTCATAGGAGCAGATGCCACACTCACCAAACTCTTCACTCAAGGTACAACAGAATCTTTCTCGCTGCATTGCTCACTCACCAACGACGGAACTACGTAGTTCAACCCCCCCCCCCCCCCAGCAGCTCCACATATGGGAGGAAAATGGGATGCAGCAGTCAAATCAGTAAAATATCATCTGAACCGAACAGTAGGAGAAATCGCACTCACGTTCGGGGAGTTAACCACGTTGCTTATCCAGATCGAAGCAACTCTCAACCCACGACCATTGGAACCACTCACAGAGGACCCTGAAGATACTTTAGCACTCACACCAGCTCACTTTCTCATAGGAGAGCCGCTCACAGCCATACCTCACAGATCTCAACGTTACTAGACTATCACGATGGCAACTAATACAACAAAGGCTTCAATATTTTCGGTCCAAATGGTCTACTCAAGATCTCCAGCGCCGACTTTCTACATCGAAATGGCATCATCCATCGAACACCATCAAGGTCGGTTCATTAGTACTGATCACTGATGAGAGGTCCCCACCATCAAAATGACCTCTCGCCAGAGTCACTCAACTCCATCCAGGAAAGGATGGACTGACCAGAGTGATATCACTCAAAACCGCAACAACAACACTCGTCCGACTAATCACCAAGCCATCTTACCAGCTCAAACTGAATGAAGAGCAGATTACACTCAATCATCAACACCGTTGCTGATGGTGGGCGAAATTTTCAGTTTTCGCACCTATCAAGCACACACTCAACTCATACGCACGCTATACTCACAATCATTTGACGCCTCGTATCATGTGGTATAGCTGGCAGGTATGCTATATCGATTTATCGACCCGGTGCACTCAAGCACATTGTCCATCAGCTCGCATCCTCGATCGAAGTTCACTCAAGCGGCCAACGCTGCTGACGTGGCCCCAGCGGCAAGACCACTCACAACCCTCACTTTCCATCGCTGGCGACGAATCACAACTCAAGCAAGCTGTGACGCACGTCCGCCCTCTTGATACTTTGCCTCGTGGTCGACGGATGTGGCCATTGTTCTCATTAGAGTCGTCATTCATTAATTCCACTCACATTTTTATCTACTCAGTAGTATAGTGTATTACATTCTTAGTCAAATCACCCGTGGTTCAAATCAGTGTCAGTGCGAATTACAGCAGATCAACAGAACTATCGCAACAATCACATAAAAGTCAACGGCGTGGTTCGGCGTTGGCAGCATAGACGCCACGCAGCCTCGCGTGACACGTTGGCTATAGCTCACTCACCAGCCTGCCGTGTGGCTTCAATAGAGCTCTACAATCAGACCACATCACCATGATCATCCACACGGATCAACAAGTCAACTCAACAGCCTGAGATCCCACTCAACATTAGTACATCATCACACAGGCCAGACAAATCAATGTATATTTTTGTATTGAACAGGTATTTTTTTTATGCAATCACTGTTAATTAATTAAATAAACGTTGAATTATTATTGTTAATTATTGAGTACATTTAATTGATTATGCTTGTCACCAGGATCCTTAATCTTAATATTCGCATCTGTTACTCGACATGCTATGTGCGAATGTATCGACCTGCTATTCGTCGACAGAATAGAAATACTAAAGTGATACACATTCATTGCACAGAGCACTATATTCATTGCTATTTATTATGTTTTACTCAGGCTGACTAGGCGCTCACACTGCGCACCTGTCAACTTCTTTCGTAGTGCTTTGTAGCATCAGTTAGTTTTCATTTTAGAATTCTTAATAATTTTTGTGAAACATTATCAAATATTTCTAACTCACTCTCAATCACTTTCATACATTGTTTGGTCTTTCGAGCTAATTCGAACTCATTCACATTCATAATCGAACAAATTTACATTGGAATTTAATAAAGCACGGTAGTGCGAGAATAGAGGTACGATTTGAGGATGCGCTTGCTTCAACGGTAAATTATGTTGTCTACGCGGAATATGATAATGCCCTTGAAATCGATGCTGTTCGGCAGGTAATGGTAGATTTTACCGGATTAGCGAAAAAATGTGCTGATGTCGGAATAAAATTGTTTCGTGTTAAGAGTCGTAGAACCGTCTTTTTGAGTAACTAATTAGTCGAACCTGAACATCACCACAGATTAGACATGAAAATGGATATCGTCGTGGATAAACAGGAAATGCGTGGTAAAGACTCGGAATTTATTCCGAAAGAAATTGCCGTGGTAGCAGTTGATAGACCATACTCTGCTCATTGGATCGTCGCACCACCGTGTCACTTTGCCGAATTACCGCATCATTCGAGAAGCCAGAATAATTTTCTCTCAAAATATTTCTACGGTCTTGAATGGTACGAGGGCGATGTGAGCTGTAAACAAGCATACGCTAACTTGCGTGAAATTTCGCGAAAAACAAGACGTAACTATACACGCGGTTACTAGAAAGCTATACTTCTTTGCGATATCACGAGTCGTGGAATTTCCAACCTGGAGGATGAGGAGGGCGCTCCATCGTACATACTTATGCCGAAATCTTTGCGAAAATTCTAATAAACGATATAGCGTCTTAGCATTGTGCAATGCACCAGGCTCTCCAAATAAAAAATCGGCTTCGCGAGCACCCGTTTGAAGGAAAATCGTAGATGGATGTTTGTTCGGCAGACGAAGATTAGGAGAATAAGAAAGGGGAGAAATCTTCACCCTGTTGTCATGACATGATCGACGATGCTGTAAAATAAATTTTTCATATATACGTCTATCAACGCGTATATGTCATCATTTAATCATTATCTATGTGTTCAGCATGAAGTTCAACATGTGCTCAGTCTGCAGTATCTACCACTTTCAACCGTTGGAGTATACGCAGCTGACATAATTTCTCGTGTTTGGTCGTTACTGGCCATACTCGCAGTTAACACGAATAACTACGATGGACTTGGAGAGCACTGGATAGCAATGTACGTTAACCATCATGGAAAAGGAATGTACTTTGATAGCAATGGGCTACTGCCAATTATACCGCAACATCTCGCACGGCTACGAAGAAACTTTAAATTCTGTCGGTACGGCCTCAATCAGCTACAGAATAGTACGTCGGATGTGTGTGGACAAATTTGTATCGTATTCCTGCATCTTATGTCGTGTGGATTTAACATGTCACGATTTAATAATCCCTTTAGCGATAATGTAATGAAAAACGATAGAATAGTACGTGAATATTATAATGCTCTTACCTCTCGATGATCGGACAGTGATAAAAATAAATTTTATGTTGGAGGAATCTGCGAGCGAAGATTACCGTGTTTGCAAGGATGTTGCATACGAAGGTAAATGTGTGTAAAATGATTTAAATAAAATATGGATAAAGTAAAAACAAACACCTCATCTTACTATGTTTCTTATTTTATAATTATATATAAATTATTACAATAATTATAATCGAGGTCTCTTTCGGTACGATATCATATTCTGTGCCTTTTACTGCAGAGCAAGCGTTTCACGAGGAGCACAGCGCAAAGCGGTACACACATAGAAAACGGTTGTCGTAGCATTCAAAGCGCTGGACACCTAGTTATGATTCAGAGGGGTTTGATATCTTCAAGCCCCGTGACACTCGCCAGTAGCATCCTGAGCATTCAGTCTGTCTTTAACTTCGTATTCGTGCAGTCAAAAACGGTAAAGCGTCCTTCGCTCCATGACCAACACCTCGAGTAACAATATTCCCGTTATGACGTTAATGGCATCTTTCGAGACTGTGCGAAACGCACAGGCTACCCTCAAAGCGCTGACCTGGTAGGGCGCTGCAGCCTTCCTGCGATACTCCTTCACTAGCAGTGCATCAGCCTCTATGGATATACCATAGGTGAGCACCGACGTAGTTACCGATATGAGCAGCAGTCTTCTCTTCTGTCTGGGGCCGCCAACGTTGGGCATCAGCCGAGACAGTGTGGTCGCCACCACACTTTGGTGCTGATATGTTCTACCTGCTCCTTGAAGTTGGGCCTGGCGTCGAGAATCCCCCCAATGTACCGAATAGATGGCTGAGATGTGATCTCGTTTTCGCCGACTATGAGCGTTACCGTCTCCATCACCTTCCTGCTTGATACGAGGAGAACTTTTGTTTTGTGTTTTGCGAGTTGCAGTCCGACAGAAGACATCTACTTCCCGATCTCCGAGAAAACCTCCTCGAAGATAGCGATGATCTGCTGTAGGAATTTTTCGACAATAAGCACTGCCACATTATCCGCAAAGGCCCCGAGACGTACTTCACGTGGTAATCTCAGCAACACTAGCGCGTTGTACATGATGATCCACAGAAGAGGCCCGGATACAGAGTCCTGAGGTACTCCTCCAGTTACTCTGTACATCCTCGGCCCGTCTTCCGTGTCGTACATAAGAAACCTGTCACACAGGTAATTCGCCACTATCCTCCGAAGGTACCATGGGGCACCGAGTCTCTTAAGGGCCTCCATGATACACTTCCATCTCGCATAGTTGAAGGCATTTTCGATATCGAGAGTAGTGATCAAGCAGTACTGCTTCGATCCTCTCGTATATCTTCTCCCTGCGATAGCGTCCTTTGCTGTATTCACCACCTTGCTGATCCCCTCTAGAGTAGAGTGCGTTTTCCTGAAGCCATCCTGGTCTTCCACCAGCAAAGGGTCGACAACCTTCTCAATCCTATTATGGATGATCCGTGCGAAGACTTTGCCTGCTGTATCCAGCATGCAGAGTGGACGATAAGATGATGGTTCATCCGGAGGCTTCTTCCCCTTGGGGAGGAGCACAAGTCTCTGCTAATTCCACTTGTCACGGAATGTTCCTTCCTTGTGACGTGTGTTGTACATGTTAAGGAACATCGCTGGTACCGCCTTGATGGCTGTCTTCAATGCCACGTTTGGAATTCCATCCATGCCAGGAGCTTTGTTGTTGCTCACGTTTCATGTTACAGTGAGCAGCTCCACTTCCGTGATGGGTGGGATATCCTCTTCAACGTACTCCTCGATGCCGTAATCCTCCGCCTGCTGTGCCGGGAAAAGGGTGGACACGATATTCGCCAGCAGGTCCACTTAGGTAGGCGACGGCATTGACTGGCTTTTCAGCCGAGCCATTACCACCTTGTATGGCCTGCCCCACGGGTCGCTGTCGATCTCGCTGCGAAACTCTTTCCAGGTCTCCACTCTGGCACACTTAATGACCTTCAGCAGCAATTTCGTGGACTTACCAGGTGTATGCATAAGTTTTTTCCGGTTTAACTAAGAGTTTAACTAAGGCGCCAGCGAAAAGTACGCAGCGTATTAATTTGATACATACGTCATTTTGTTCGTCTGACATTAACCTACAAACACACACAAGTTAAGTCCGCCAAAAACAAGCGTCTTTGTTTTATCGTTCAGTGATCATGTCGAGTTTTGTGCCTGAATAAGAACATTTGCGGCACGCATTGCTTTTCTTATTTAATCAAAAGAAAAAGGCTGCTGAAAGTCAACATTTGCTGGTAGAAACATATGGTGAACACGCTCCATCAATTAGAACATGTGAGACATGGTTTCGACAATTTAAAAGTGGTGATTTCAATGTGAAAAACAGTGAGCGCTCTGGTAGACCACAAAAATGCGAAGACGAGCAATTGCAAGATTTATTGGATGATGACCCAACTCAAACTCAACGGCAATTAGCAGAAGCATTACATGTGTCACAAGAAACAATCAGCATACGTTTACGAGTAATGGGAAAGATCAATAAACTCGGTAAATGGGTCCCACACGATTTGAATGAACGTCAAATAGAAAATCGCAATTGTGACGGGTGACGAAAACTGGATTTATTTTGAAAACCCGAAGCGGAAAAAATCGTGGCTTTCACTTGGCGAAGCCGGTCCTTCAACACCAAGGCCAAATCGCTTCGGCAAGAAGACCATTCTCTGTGTCTGGTGGGACCAGAGCGGTATTGTGTATTATGAACTTTTGAAGCCCGGCGAAACCGTTAATACACAACGCTATCGCCAACAAATTATTAATTTAAACCACGCATTAATCGAAAGACGACCGGAATGGGCCAGAAGACATGGCAAAGTGATTTTGTTACACGACAATGCGCCGTCTCACACAGCAAAAGCAGTGAAAGACACCTTGAAATCGCTTGGATGGGACATCCTTCCGCACCCGCCGTATTCGTCAGACCTGGCGCCATCTGACTATCACCTCTTCGCATCAATGGGGCACGCGCTCCCAGAGCAGCACTTCAGCAATTTCGAGGAATTTGGAAAATGGCTCGACGGATGGTTTGCCGCAAAAGACAAGCAGTTTTTCTGGCATGGTAATCATAAGTTACCAGAAAGATGGGCGAAATGTGTAGAAGCCGATGGCCAATATTTTGAATAAAACAAAAATTAATTTCCCTTGAAAATTACGTATTTTTTTTACAAAAAAACCGGAAAAACTTATGCATACACCTGGTAGGTTTGTCCTCCAATGCGTTGAACGTGTGTTTGCCTCGTGCTCGTTGTGCCAGCCGCCGAGCTCGGTGGTACTTCTTACGAAGCCCAGCAATCTCTTCGCTCCACCAATGTACTGGAGGTCGGCGATCCGTATCTTTTTTGCGCGGCATTATGACATCACATGCGTCGGTGACCCTCTGCATGACTTCCTCCACTTTTTCCGCTGCATCGCCAACCTTAATGGGGTGAGTGTAAAGAGCCTCGCGGAAGAGGTCCGCATCGAACAGCTTGACTCTCCAGCACTTCGAGTTCATCATATGCTATTTCCCCCCCCCCCGCTGCGGATCATCGTTTATCCCTCACACAATGGCCTGGTGGTCGCTATGAGTGTAGACATCGGTAACCTTCCATGAGAAGCGGTTTCCTCGTACTAGACTGCTGCTCACAAAGGTGAGGTCTACGATGGATGTGGCCTTTCTCTTGATGGAGGTAGCCTTACTGCTCGCATTACGCAAGGCCACTTCCAGTGAGGGCATGGCCTCTAGTAGGGATTGTCCCTTCCCGTCCGTCCTTTTGCTGCCCCAGTCAATAGCTCACGCGTTGAAATCTCTAGCAATGGCCACCGGGAAGCGGTCCTTAGCATCCCTGACCAACCTGTCGAGAAAGTCCTCGAACTCTCGAATCGTCCAGTTGGGTGGTGCATAGCAGCTGTAACAATGGATAACCCTGACCTTCACTCTCACAATAACGGCGATCCATGCGACTGACAAGCTCCTGGAATGGAAACTTCCCGCAGGACCAAATCGCAGCCTTCTCACTTTCATCGGAAACCCAGGGTTGGGTATCCAGGTGTCTATAAGGTTCAGAGAGGATAGCCAAGTCTGGATTCAGCTCCCGCACTGTCTTACAATATCTCTTGGAACTCGAGTGGAGCGAACACAGATGTGAGCATAGCTGTTTCCTAATGTTCTTCTAGATTTTCGTATTGATATACTGGCAGATTTTGAATTAGCGATTCCTCTAGAAATTTTAATACTTTTGAAACGCCGAAACATCGTTCATACGTATCTTGCGATGGAGCATATTCATCATAAGTTTCTCGAAGTAATCGGTATGATTCAGCAGCAGTTTTCTTCAAATGAAAACGAATAATTAATGCTGTCAGCGAATGCTCTTTGTTCGGTATAAATTTCGACGTATTGAACACAATAACACAACACTATGCACACACTTTTCCAATTTATCACTCGTGTCTGACACTTGTTTATGACACAACAAAATGGTGCAGTGTCAAATCTGTATAGCACAAACTGCATTCGTGCGCCATCTGTTGTCTGAAATCCGCATTCCATCCTTGTACACCTGGTATACGAGACCTAACTGTGACATCAGACCCACACAGAAATCGCACAGCCGTCAAAACAACAAGGCGGACTCACTCTGGTAGCCAAGGATAGACGATCTGGCAAACTATTATACCCAACGAAATTGAGAAAGTATAGTAAATCGAGCCTTTGAAATGACCAACCAAGTATAGATCATGATAGCGTAGGAATATAGAACGAAAAGTAGGAGCGACAAATACGGCAACCCGGGATAATCGTAATTCCATATCAATCTTTTTGTATAACGATAATTATTTTCTGTTTCCTCGAATAAATACTATTTTTACCTACGGTTGAAGCCTCCATTAATTTCCTTCCTGCTGGAGCCCGAAGTAAACCCCTTCAGGGTAATTAAATTTAATGATAACGGGAAATACCGTTACAATAGCTGTATACTCTTTGGTAACAATATGGGCCGATCACAGTGCTATTTTATGACTTATGATTAAGAGCTCTGGATACATGACGGTAGACGTGAGTAAGGTTATGAAATGTATCCCAGTCGATGCCAAGGTACGTCCAACAGGAAATTGTTATCATCAACTTCCGCTATCCAGAGGAAATTGAAGCTTGTTCCTGGAACCACGAAACTATATTGTCGTGCAAATAGGGGTGGAAATTATCTGTGACGCATTGTTTCTAATGCAATATTTTTTGGCCGATTCTTAGTATAAACTCTTACCAGGACCAATACAGAGTTTGTCACTAACAATAAGAGTCATCAAGCCAATTATCAAACCTACTTGAAAATATACCAATCCAGTATCTTTTGCAACAAATCAATAAATAAAAACGGGAATAGGCGCCTCCAATACCAGGCGAGCAGAATTGACAAGTTGGCTAACTCGAAGTATCGACTAGCACACATTCTCCGAGGGATCGCACTCATCCGTAAGCAGGACCGCTAGAGGAAGCGACCTCCTAATTAAGCAGACACCTCACGCAGCAAAGCCCTACCTCCGCGCAAAGACCCCACGCGAGGCATCGGTACAGCACGCAAGACAACTGTCCAAATAACCACGGGCCAGGTCCACGTCAAATAATGAAACACGTAAACACGTAGCAGCAGCCTTCATGTGACTATCAACCATTAAGACAACACAAAAAATTTCTACAGAACAAATTTCGACCACAAATGAAAGCACCAACACATAACCCGATCTAACACCATCACGAGGGAACAATCTAGAACCAAAAAGACGTAAAATTATCCAGAAACGAACAAAAAACACTAAAAGTACTGTTTTTAGAAAAAAAAACAACAAACTAACGAAAAACCATTCAACAAGCTAGTTGAGAATGCAAGGATAAATCAAAATACTTGAAAACAAGAACAGATACCATAAAAAACCAGAAAGAAAGAATGAACCTCCAACAGATAGCAAAATAACACTGAAACCAGAAAACAAAACTGTAATGTATTTGTATGAGTACACGCGCTCTATCCTGTTCATGATCCGTGTGTCGTGGGGAGAGAGCGACAACGTTCTGCGTGCCGACGGAATCGACAGTCGATCCCGAGTCGATCGCCGATGAGGTAGACGTGCGTCCTCATATCGCACTTTATTTGTACGACTAAAGTAAGTCTTAATAAAACTGTATGTTTGACGTGACGTCTCTTTATTGCCACTTCACCGCAAAACATGACAAAAGCCTTTACAGAACCTGGTTTAAAGCTCCTAGACAAAATACAAAGATCACATATCTAATGGGACACCGATACACCACCCCATACACCTCTCACCATAAATCAAAAGTGAGACAAATATCACGTGATTTACCCCGAAAACATCCCTTCAGAGCCCACACACAAAAGTATGAAGGTCGCGACGCGATGAGCCTCGAGACTCTTGTTGAAACCAAATCCTCAAGACGGCGAAGTGCTGCCCGACAGCCAAACCACCAAATTGATTTGAAAATAGTGTTTAAGAATCATTGGTCTGATGTGTGTATGAGCTGAAACATATTGAAAAGGAGAGAACTTATTCCTTTTCATGACAGGGGTGAAATAACCATACGAACGGTCTAGACAGATAAAATAGTCTATATTTCCTCTCATACTACAAAAAAAATATTTTAAAACATGAGAATTGATTTGAAAATAATTAATAAGCCAGACATACAATTTTATTAATTGTGTGCCAATAAATAAAGTTAGAGAAAGCGTCACGCAGCCCGCGCTGCAAAGCACGCTATGAGGTCAAACATTTGAAGATGCACAAAATGCGTTATTCTCACTTTACCTAGATTAAATTTATGTAAATTATCAAGGTGCTAGCTTACCGTTCAATTTGAGTCTAGTTAAGCACGTTTTGAGTGTGAGAATGTCCGATATAGCAGTGAAAAGTCCGAAGCTGGGAAGAGGCTGGTGTTGCGTTATTGGCGGTTTTCACGAGAGTAGTAGAAATTATCAAGATGGCTGAGCAATTCGAAAGCGTCGTTGAACGACGCTACTGCCAAGCGAGAGATACACCGTCGTCTCTCGCTTGAGTTGGGTGTCCATGAAGTGCTGCCCCCGGCTGTACGGACGGCAGCCGAGCGCAGTGAAGCACCAACAACATCGAGCTACCGCATGGCTATTATAGTGGCCGCGCGTCAGCTGATTTCTCAACGGATAGTTTGGCAAATTATTTATTCAATTCAATGTTCTTTCGGTAAACCGATTCCCACGCGTTGCGCTTTGGCCGTCAATTGGTTGGACGAACTAATTAGGAATACCTTGTGAATAATACGGTTCTCCCCCATGCCGCGTGACCACCCCTATTCACAGAGTAAGGGCATCTCTCAGTAACGGGTTCCCACGTATTGCGACGTGGCTATCCGTCTCTTGAAGGTAAAAAATACGCGTGTCAAAGTACCCCGGGCATAGCGTCCCGGCTTGCTGGACTGCACGCGTACTATACAGTTGCATGTACCTGCATGTTTATTGACAGCAAAAACCGTGACGTAATTATCACATTTATTTCAATAAATTGAGTGTTATGTTCTGCGCAGTAACACCAGCTCTATGCGCGAATATAATAAGAATAATCGTTATATTTAATAGTACAGGATCAATCCTGCTTGCGTAGTCATTCAGAAAATCGCGTCAATCGCGATACTATAGGTTTTCGTAAAATCGAGTGTAAAGCTCCTTACAGTAACATTAACACGGGGCGAACATGAAAATAAAACTCAGCGACAACGTTTAACGTAAAAATCAATTTAACTAGCCTAGGTTTGTGATTCTCACGCATTGCGTCGTGGTCGTTAGTCACATCGTATATACACCAATAAAACAAAAACAGCAACCATACCTATTACTATCATAAAAATCCTAATTACGATATCCGCAAAATCCAAAAACAAGAAGCCAATGATGAACAGGTAACCAAACGCTCGTTTGCCAAGGACAAATGCGACAAATAAACTTAAACGGCGGTCTCTTTCCAAAACAAATAAAATTTCCCAGTAAGAGAAGAAAAAACCGACAGCTTCAGCCCATTGCACGAACCTCCTGAATAATTCTTAATACCATCCACATACCCAAGATATAAGAATTAATTCACAACTAAAAACTACGCGAATTCGATACCAATAATTATAGTTTAACGAGTATCGCAACAACCGAACGAGAAAATAATTAGATTCAAATCCCTCAAGAGGATACGAAATCGCGAAACGTTTCAATACAATAGTTCGAAGAAACAATCGAAAAAAAATGTTTAACTTAAAAGCGAAACAAAAATTTAAAAATCAAAAATGATGTAGAAATATTAAACTGAAAACGAAAAAAAAATCAAAAACTAAAAACCAAAAAAAAAAACAAAAAAAATGAAAAAAATCAAAATAAAAAATGAAAGAAAATCAAAATAAAAGTGAAAAAATTCATTTAATAAAAATGGAGTGTTAAATCCTGCAGCAGCTGCCCCGTAATATTCTCTGGGGTCGTGATTTTTTTCACCAGATAATAACGGAGGTAACAGTAGCTTTAATGGAATACCGTTATTCACTCGAATCCGCCATATTCGATCCGCTGTTCTGAATTTCTCAATTTCAAGTTCAGATTCGTAATCAGCGATCTCGGAAACTATCGAGTACCGAGTTTTCTTCATATGAAGTATTTTTTTGCATTTTCGTCCGCCATATTGAATTCACCATTTAAGAATTTCGAATTTGGACCCTGGGTTCGTCACCAACGACCCAAAAAACCCTTCATAGATAAGTTTTCATGTAGAATACTATAATACATTTTTGGTTCTTACCATTTTTGATACAAAACGTTGATGTCGGGTCCATCAGCGTATTGGTTAAGAGCAATACTTCTTGTAAGATACCCGGGGTATGGGAGACGGGGTGTGTCCTGCCAATTAAGCACAGAGAAACTTGCCCTCTCCAACCCCTGTGCATAACTAAGGGGTATCTTCCCGAGTAGAAAAAGGCCAAATTGTGGCTATTTTCTTTAGTTCTCGTCAATTTAAAACTACGTTCAACATCAGAAAGGTGGTCGCCGCGGCAATGTTCCATACATTGCCGCAGCGACCTCCTTTCTTGATGCTTCATATATTGTCACAGCGACCACCTTTCTTATATGAATGATTGGTCAAATGTACCAAGTACGTTCCGCATCTCCGATCAAGTGTATAAGTCTCAGCCTAGTAATCGTATTAGTAAGGAAAAAACCTTATTCTTCGTTGGGTCTTTCCCTGAAATCCTACGCTAGAGAGTAACGCGGCCTATAGCGGACTCTCACATCCAATTCCTTAATTAGGAGGGTAACGCGGCCAACCGGGGACTCACAGTATCCAAACTTCAACTCGGGGAATAACGCGGCCTACCGCGGACTTACCATTCCAAACTCCAAAATCCGAGAGTAACGCGGGACCACTGCGGATTTTTGCACCATCTTTATCCCATTCAAGACCAAGAGTAACGCGGCCTACCGCTGACTCTGTTCTCATTCCCTTTTGCGAGGTCTGATTTCGATTCATGGGTAAGCAGACGTGCGAAGAAGATAAAAGCGTACGAATATCTCATAAACTCAAAGTAAATAATTCTATAAAATCTTTTAGCTCGGATTTCTAGCCAATTAGTCGTAGCTGAGGTAAAAAATGGGGCAACTGTATTGTTTTGTTACCCAGACGTATATGGTATATGAGGATTGAATTTCATAAATTTTGAAAGATTCTCCACGTAAACTTCAAGTTCCTCCTATTAATTCTCACTAATTTTAATATCAAATGTCATTTAGCGTCGATCTATTTGTGTAAAATATTTTTACGCAATGGTCAAATTTTATCAATACAATTTTTTTTTGCTTAGCCAACTGGTTATTTGTATTGTATACATGTATATAATATTGTATGCTTACAGCGATGTTACCAGTAAAAACGGATGTTCCTCAGAGGGTTTCAAGACTGTGCCCAGGTGCTAGGAGATCTTTCTTTTGCCGAATGAAGCGTAAGGTCGATGCATCGATATGCGGATTGGAATCCCAAGTTAAGGAGAAGGCGGATACTACGAGAGGATGTCATAAAAAAAAAAAACAACAAAACGTTGGTTAGTCGAAAACGTGAGGTTCCGTTCATATACTTGTCAGCATTTTATTGTCGACGCAAAATATATATTGAGATTAAATTTAATGGAATAAAATGTATATATTCAACGTGTCTTGAATATTCATACAGGAGATGATGGATTAGACATTAAGCAATTCACACGGTCATTGGATGGCATCGGATTGAACCATTTGCTATTTAGGTCATTGCTGTACTTTGTATATACCTACATAATCAAATGCTTACAGTGTATATGTTTACGTAACAAAATTGTAATCTACAATCATAATCATCGACTATGCTCATCTAACTCTCGATCATGGATTACAGATGGGAAATACGGCATTATACATTGCACTGGTTACTTAAAGTCTTGCGCACGTACAATAATGGATATAGAAAAGCAGGAGGGTGACACCAATATCGACGGGGAAGGCAGCAATATTTCCTGTCTCGTAGCAGTTGGTCGGGTTCAACCTGAACTTCCGGTTTGTTCCATAGGTCCTTTGATTCCTAGAATGAGGACTATCGAGTTTATTTCTCGTCACGCGATAGACGGGAAGTTTCTCTTTGTGGACCAAAGGTTTGCTATTTGTGGAAAAAAATACGAACAAATGGGTTAGTTTGTAGGCAGAATAAGTATCGTCACACCTAGAAAAAAGTTTTGCTTTAATTAAATAAACGGGTGCATTTTTCTGATATACGATAATAATAATAATAATAATATATTCCTCATTAATTATGTATTTTATTCAGTGCTCTACATAAATTATATTTATTATTAATTAAATACAGTATAATTAAAATTGTGTATTAGCTTCAGGGTTACCTTTTACCTGCTTCATGGTGTCAAGATATTGTGGCGATATTTCAGGCTTAAAATAGTTTGGGGAGGGCTTTTTTTACGTTTGCCTACTTCTAAGATTGCTAATGTAATTGCAAATATTTCACTGATTATGGATCCCCTGATGAAAATATTTTTCAAAATTTCTCATATATAATTATCAGTTTTTTCCGAAATTTTTCGCAAAATTCTCAGATTTTTTAAAGGTTAATACATCAATGAGAAATCGCGATATTCTTCGAACTGAAATTATTTACAAGTTTTGCAATCTATTCGGTCGACTTTATTCGAATTTCTCAGTAAATTTATCAGATTTGTTCATAAATATGTGAATAACACTGACTTTCTCACATTTAGTCAAAGAGTTTCTTCAAAATATTCTTATTTCCATAGAGTTTTTCCCTCTACCTGCAGATTTCGGAGCACAAACGAAAAAATGGGCAAATTTGCTGCTTCCTCTAATTTTTCCAATAATTCGTTGGAAAATTCGTAATTAAATTGTTTAACTGTCGACGAACGGAAATGAAACTGCTTTGCAATTACCAATTTCTTTTTTGAGTTGTATAACTGCAAATCAGCCGTTGACGACTTGAACAGTAACGCAAATAACTAATGTTTCTTCTCGAAAGAGCGATTTTAGATAGTTCTGCTTCGGTTGTACAACTGCAAAGCAAACGTCGAGGAACTAAATTCAATGCCATCGTAAGATCGTAAAAATCCATAAAACTTTTCGAATAAATGAGCCATATGCAAATCAATACGATATATTGGGTTTTTTTAAAGCAGGAAAGCATCCCAGCATTGAAGCACTATTGGCTCCATGTCCGTTTTTTTGGTTGTTCATCAATTTTACTTGGCATTTTCACATCTAGAAATATATTTAACAATTTCCTCTCGAAATTAAACTTTCGGTTCTGTTCCCGTTGCTTTTTGGTTTATCGGAGGTTGATTTGCAATTAAAGAACTTAAGAACAACTTCACTATTTCATATATTTTTCACCTTCACTTCGCAATTTCATATATTTTTCGAAATATTATTTCCCAGTCAACCCGATACCTGAGGAAGTATGACTCGTTAGAAGGAAATATACCGACTTAGAAAATATGAGAATACTTCTGATATAAGAAATACTTCTGTGCTTGTCATCACTTGATCATCTCATACAGGATGTCCCATTTTTGAAAATATGCTCAAATATATCGAAATGTAATCATTTAATTGAAAAATGTTTTCGATAAAAGTTATTGTATATTAAGGGGGACATCAGATAAGCATATCAGTTCTTGGGTCCGGGCCTCTGCTGGGCCTATTGAGACTCAAATTTTGTTTTCTAAACACAACTTCCTATTTTATTTATTTCTCGTTAAAAAAATGAATAAGTTCCACTCCGAGTCATTTTTCGTTGGTCGTCTTCGAACAGGCCCAAAATGTTATTCGAAGTTTTCCCGTGGAAAGAGTGACAATACGTCAATCTTTGCGAAGAAATAAAAAAATCTATCACCTCAATTTAAGAAGTGGACTTGATTTACAAATTTAGATGAACTCAACCCTTTTCAGGGCTACATGTGGTATGAAATCCGACCGAGCAACCACCCCGCGACGGACATCGGATAACGCTAATGCCGGCTGTTCTTAAACGCTTACCAATGCTTAACCCTGCGCGGGTTAAGCTTTCGATTTCGTCCCAAGTGAAATTTCAATTCGAAATTGACAGCAAACCGAAAAGGGGCGGTGCTATGCTCCCGTCTCCAAAAAAACAGTACACGCATTGTCCTGTGCGCGCAAGCTCGCTGCCCAGTTAGTCTTCGAGCTACAGCGGTATGAGCTTGTCAGCCAGATGAAAACGTCCCAGTGCGACCGGCGTGTGAGTAAAAATGGCTTTTGCGCAGCGTGAAGCAGAAGCACATAATTTTTTTCGTTTTTCTTGTGCAATCATTTGGTGTTAGTTTTTGTTTATAATCTCTTGTTTGCATAAAAATAATATTTTTTTTGCAGTAAAAACTATCGTTAACATAATTTTTCTTAAAAATCCTGGATTTTCCTCTCCTTAAAATTGTGCATTTTCAAGCACTTCAATAATTATACTTTTTTCAGCAGAAACGATCGAAGCGTAGTTTTTATTCAACATTAGGGTGTCCATAATGACAATCCACGGTATTTTTTTTTTTAATTATAGCTCATTATTCAATTGCGGATTTATATTGTAGAAGAATTCAAGAGTATGCATGCATTTTTTGAGATTTTTTAAAGCGATTTAACACGTCGAAAACTGTACGTGAACGTTTTCGTCCCCGTACTGCGCAGGGGTAAAAAACAATGCAAATAAACGCTGAAAAAGTGTTCAATGTTTAACAATTCACCGTTGAACTCGTTTTCATTTTTTATTGATAAAGTGGCAAGCATTGACGTAGTACCGCTCTTTCCACGGGAGAACTTTGCATACTGCTTTGGGCCTGTTCGAAGACGAAGAACAAAAAATGGCTCGGAAAAAAACTCACTCGTTTTTTAATGAGAAAAAGAATGCAATAAAAAGTAGGGGATTATATTTAAAGAACAAAAGCTGGGCCTCGATGAGCCCAGCAGAGGCTCGGACCCAAAAACTGATATGCTCATCTGATGCCCCGCTCCCCTCTCATATAAAACTGTTTTGCCGGTATCGCGTAATTGGGATATTACGGTCATCGCGATAATATTAAAAGTGATTATTTTTGGGATCGTTCGCTGATTAGGAGATAGATCTCTAGTGAATGACATAACGCGTGAGTTGACAGTAGAAAAATATACGCTGGTAGTGTATTATAGATAATGGCAACTTTCCCTTGTCTATTTGATGGCAATGTATATTGGTGGTATTATGTGGCAAGAAAACAATAATACAATAATTCAATGTATTCTCGAGTAGTCGACGCGAAACCAACCGGTTCTTTCTGAATCTACCTTTAGACTTTAATATCTCGGGCGAGTCCGACCCGCGATCAACCGTTCAGGTTGATGTTAAACTTTTGACTGATTTTCGTAAAGCAGTTGCTTACTACGTTTACGAAAATCCCTTCGTTAGTAATTTTTGCGTTAGCCTACCGCCGATCACCAAGCGAGTCACTTCATACTGTGTCGGTGTTCTCGGCGTCGATCGTACGATCGGGCATTGGACTTCGTTTCCTGTCTTGAACGAATTCCAATGTGTCGTTAGCAATTTTATGGTCAGCCTATCGTCGACTCACCAGGCGAGTAGTCTCATGCCGTGTCAGGATTTTGCTATTATATTCCAATGTAATGGAATATTCCGCGGCACAATATCCCTCTCCCCTTAAACAGGAAAAATGTTACCCAACATTTTTTTCTTTCGTTGGTTTCTCATGTACATGTTATTTTGATAATTATGACATTTCGATAAATATTTCATTTTTACATTTCGAACATTTTTCAACGATGATACATTAAATTTTTCCATATCTTTTTTATTGTCGTTCGTAGTGGGCGAGTCACACTCGGTTGAGGAGGCGAGTGTTGCATACCCTGGCCAGCTCGGATCGCAGTTGCTCCTCTGGCTGCGGTCGTCCGAGTGGTACGAGGCTGATGTTTACTTCAGCGGCGGCCGGAGTCGTTGCTGCGCGCGTCCTTGTCGGTGTGCTGTTTCGTTGATACCTGAAACATTTAAACAGAATGAAGCCGACCAAGGCTATTAGTGCTATTGCACCCAATGAGTAGAAACTCAGGTTGTGGATGTGCTGAATCCCGTCCCCGGTGGTGTCGGGATTTTCCATTATTCGGTCTGCTCGAGCTCCAAGCTTCCGGAGCTCCTCTGGATCTCGCAGCACGATCAATAGTGTAATGTTCTTCTTAGTCTGTGTTAGGGGCGCCTGAGCCTCTATCTCCGTTATTTTCAGAATGTATGGAGGAAGGTAGTTTTCCTGGATGATTTGCGACGCTCGCCCGATGGTTTTTACGCTAAAATCTCAGGTGGTTACTAAACATACGCCTACCAAATCGAGTAATCCCGTATTGTTTAGAGTCACATGTTGTGTGGACTTTTTCCCACAGCTTATTTCAATAGGTTCTGGGGCTGGCGTGACGTATCACCATCGCCATCTTTACTGCATTGGGATGATAAGGAGGTGGGTTAGTTGGATAACTCTTTTTGCACGTTTTTCACCGTTATTCGTATCCATTTTCGCATATCTTAGAACTTTGCAGAGGTTATCGTTCATAAGCGGAATTGTAGGATGTGTCGGCGGGTAAAGGTATGATTTGCTCAGTACCTTGCAATTGTTCAGGTCATCGGTTGTCATCCTCAGGTATTTTCGAATCTCTGTGCCAATTATTACGTGACTCCTAGTCGTGTCCACGCAGTAGTACCCACCGTGGCGTGCTCGTGTTGGTATGGGGTACCTTTTGTATACTATACTGTTGCTACCCGAACAGCGGTATGTCTAGCATGAGCACTACCGCGTTGCCTTCGCTATAGGCCTTTATGTCTACTAGTCGCATAAGTGCCACTTGGTTGTACGCTATAGCGACTGGGAAGCTACTGCCCGGCGGTAGGTATGGTAGTGCGTCGACGAGGTGATGTGTGAGTATTCTGAATGGCAGGGACATTGCTCCTGTCTTGCTACGTCGTTTACCAACCACACTAACTCCTGTACGTCGCTGAGCAACGCCTCAACTGCGATACTTATCGCGTTTAGCGTTTCGTCTAACAATAAGTGTTGGCGCCTCGCTACGTAGTACAGGTTGCCATTGAGCATGTGCTTGATACGCTGTATCTGGGCCAGCAGGGCCTGTTCATCGGCCTGTATGTGATGAGCGCTTTCATTACATAGGCTGAGGGTGGTCCTTACCACTTGTATTTGGTTTTTCAACCCTTTCTGTACCGTCTGATGTGAGGCTTTTATTCTGGCGATCTCTTCATAGAGCCTTTAGGCGTCGGCAGCGTCTATATTTCCTGTGCTGGCTATAATGATGCTTCCAAGGCCGTCGACCATCATAAGCTCAATCGGAAAATATTTTTTGTTTTTCTGAATTATATAGCGTTATTTCCTACTCTGCTTCATTTATTGAAGCTCCCGCCTTGCATCCTGTGGGGCTCCTATCCACATTTATTTTGTAGCTTTTATTTTATATATTTTTTAATTAGATGTCGGTGAACCTATGTATAAATTCTTTTCCCTATATTGCAACAGAACGCAATTAGAGCGATCCGCTACGAATTACAGAGGGATCAACATCCACGATAAAGAACTAAATAAGCCAATTAGCACAAAATATAAAATCTCACGAAGGTCAAAAACTCAGAACTACACTAAAGCATAACATTAAGTTGTTATATTAGCTCGTTAGACGATGGCTGTACCTCGGGTTACCCCACACCAGCACTGCTAAGTCCCGTCTGTTCTTCGACGGACATTTCGTAATCTTGATCTACCATCAAGCTCACCACCGTCAGTTGATCGGCCGTGACTACTTGTTGTGGCACGGTCGGCTTGGAAAAACCCTGCCTTCACCATTTAAGGATTATTAGGCAAGTTGGACCTACCCCCATAGTGGGGGAAGTGACTCTCTTAGCCAGTCCTGAAGATCCGGTTAGGCCGAGGCCGTACCAGGTCGCCCGGACTGTTACCAGCGGGGGCCACGTGGAGGCGGAGTCACCAGCTTGCGCTCGGTTCCAGCAGGTTAACCCGGAAAATATCCAGGTTGTTCGGCCTAAGTGGCTCGGCTGCACCGGCTGGCCACGTACCTTTTAAACGTGACACCTGCACCTGCCGATCACAGCCAAACTAAAGCATAACAGACAAATAGATCCTGATCGATAAAAATTACAGAAGTGATCAGTTATTGCCTCCAACCAATAAACAACGTCGCGAATAGGCGCCCGCCGGACCAAGGAAGCAAGAAGAGCAAGTAGGTACACCGCGAGCAACTGCAACCTGGCAACTGCAACCTGCAACTGGAACCTCTGAGGTTCCACAAACTCAACCAACCAAATAGTAAAGGGTACTGAAGTATGAAAGTATTCAACAGGCGACCCCCACTCACCAACAAAACATTAAAACCAGAAAAAGACATTAAACAAAGATATGGTCTAACAAATTAATTAGAGAATCATCCCTCGGCACACCAACATCTAGAACGCAATAAAAAACCAGAAAATTGCTAAATAAACGAAGAATATATAAAAAAAACTCCGAAAACATCAGTTATGACGGAAAATTAATTAAAAACTAAGATATACCAAATCCGACGAAAGAAGTCGAATACAAACATCGAACCGAAACATAAAAAATACGAACAACTACAACACCAACCTAACCAGAAAGATTGAACCTTCAACCTGTAGGAAACTAACATAAAAGCGAGAAACTAAACCTCTCCAGAACCTCGGCTAAAACTCCAGAAAGGCAAAAACTGGCCAAACAAACAAAATTCAAAGACCTAACGCGACACTTACAGTCTGCCCTGCACCGCTCTCACCTAGTGATTAAAATGTGACAAACATCACGTGACTATCCGAAAATACCCCTTCGGGGTGCATCAGCAAAAGTATATAAACCACAACAAGACAAGCCTTGTCGCTCTTGTTGAATCCTATTCCGCAAAACGAAGTCCTGCTCGACAGCCGATCTACATTTTATTTTTATTTTAAAAAGTTTTGGTAAAAGATTGTTATATTATAGTGTTATTTCGGTAAACCGATTCCCCTGCATTCCGCTTGGCCGTTGGTTAATCGAACGAACTGTATAGCTAAACCTTGTGAGTAGTAAGGTTCCCCTGCATTGCGCTAGGCCACCCCTACTCACAGCGTCAGGGCATCTCCCATTAACGAGTCCCCACGCATAGCGTTGTGGCTACCTGTCTCTTGGAAGGTGAAAAACTACGCGTATTGCAAGACCTTGGACACAGCATTTGCTGGATCGCGAGCGCTCGACTCGGAGGGTGTGCCTGCATGGGTGGCACCATACAAGGACCAGTGGCCAACAAACACCTGTCACACGCTGACATCTCAGCATAAAACGCATGTTAAGAAACCAAGTAGTAGACCTCTTAAGGGCAACGATAAAGTACCTTAATGTGATGAGTTTATTCGCTTCAGGGTCAGGAGTACAGGATGCGCGAGTTAGTTAACACTGCGAACCCCGTGTCTGGCGCGAACAGAGCTTATAGCTAAAGGACCAAAACAAGAACAAAGCTGAGAACGTCAGATAGGCATACTCATATACCAGACTGGACGTACTAACACTCGCGACTCTATGCTAGTAATACAAGACTCGAACCTCGCCCGATAAACACCCAGTGATAAGAAATTCTCGAGAGGCAAATTATATCAGCATATTACACGTAAAATTTGCATTAGAAAAACCAATACCCAATAGGAAGCTGTCATCCTCTGATTATACTCGAGCCGCCCGGTAATTCACAAGAATCTACCAAGGGAGACTACGTATGAGAATGAGTACAAGCGACTAATTAAAATAACGTAGTCTAGCATCCCCGATAATAGAATAATCGTTACGAATTGAATTTTAAGCTCCGTACGGGTGACGTCTGTTGACCGTACGTATATTAGATACTTTTCAGTTAAAACAAACCGAAAAATACTCCGTATCCATAGAATTCAGATATCTCGTGAAGCAAACGCAATAACTACTTATTATTACAAATTGAAAGTTAAGCTCCGTACCAGGGACAACCGTCCACCGTACAAATATTAAATTCAGGCCGAATGAATAAATCGGAAATTATCCCGCGTACGTTGAATTAAGGAATCGTGGAAAGATAACGTGATAATCACCAACTACAACGGATTGCGGGATTAAAAATCATAACCCCCTAGCATTGGTCCCCGATTCCCATGGAAAGCGCGGTGGTCGTCAAACTCCTCATTAAAGATAAGTTGTCAACCATACCATCTACATTGCCAACCTAAGACAGATTCCTACAGATTAAGAAATATCCCAATTATACATAAGACCAATGATGAAAGAGTGCTAGAATGCACGTCTACCACAGGCACATGCGAAATCAATAACCAACCTGAGGTCTCTTCAAATACAAAAAAAAATTAAACAAATAAATAAATAAATAAATAAAGAACTAAAAATCACCACCATCCTCATACAGCTCCATCACCCAGTGGTTGGAAGAAGAATTCACTCGGACCAACATAAACAACGCGAATTTGGTCGAGACTTATTAAAATATACCCGAAATCAACGAGAGACACATTTGAAAATAACATACCATCGTCAACGCATCAAGAGGACAAAACGCAAAACGTTTCAATATATATATACAGGGTGCGTCATATTTTATGTCGGTATGAAAACATTGAATGAGTTTGACATTTATCAACCGATTGACTAGAGTAGATACGTTTTTGAAACGTCAATTCCGTACAATTTTAACCATGTATAGCTTCACAGCAAACAACGCACCGAAATAGTGACGCTGTTTGAGAATGCTTGAGCATTCTGCTACGCGTAGCTAGACTGCGCACTGCAGGCTAGCATGGGCAACTGCTTGCTGCTGCCACTCTGCGTGCCGAGCAACAGGTCGCTGCGCGCAAGCGCTCTATGACTCCTTGGTTTGACAACGGCTGCTTCGTATAACGCAGCCATTTTGCGTTTTGCTCTCGTACGGTTCTCTTCGCCTCCGTGGTCGTGCGTGTTCATAAAAGTTCTGTGCGTCCAAATTCGTCTCAAAGTGTAGCTCTGCCGACCTACAGTCTCAACAAACTCTTCGATCATATCAGCATTGGTATATAGACGTCGGCTCACCAGTACATCACCATTTGGCTCATCTTGTCGTGCACCCAGCGTCAGCTTCACAGCGAGGCCCGATCGTGACAAATCTTCTCATCAATTACACACGATTAATATAATCGTGTGTGGTAAAAGCTCACCATATTTCATTCTTACATTTCTCTATTGCTCATTTTTCTGTGCTCATTTTAATCTATCATTTTCCATATTCTAAAGGGTGTCCCAGCAAGAGCGCTGGATTTAAATTTGTCGCCATTTTGTTAATACGAGTTGTACGGTGATTTTTTTTTACATTTGTCACGGACAGACCACGCGATTTAAGAATATGGAGAAGTATTTAAACCAACAACGTTTAATTATTGTAAAAACACATTACAAAAATGGTAAAAGTTTTGCGAAAACAGTTCGCCAATTACGTCAAGTTTTTGGTCGCAATAATGCGCCAAATAAATCGACAGTGAGGCGTTTAATTACAAAATTTGAGACCAAATTTACGCTGATGGATCAGAAGATCATTGTTCGTCGTCGTCCTTGTCGGTTACTCGAAAATATAGCCACAGTAACGGAATCTGTGGCCGAGAATCCAGGAACTTCCATTCGGCATCGTTGTCAACAATTAAACATTTCCAGTAGCACTATGCAACGAATTTTAGTAAAAGATCTGCATTTGCACGCGTACAAGGTTCAATTGGTGCAATAAATCAAGCCAAGGGACCATGCGCAGCGCCGTGAATTTGCTGATTCGGTGTTGGAACATCATCGAATTAATGTGGATTTGTGAGGTCCCGTCCACTTCGGCGTCAGCTTAGCCGCCCTTCCCCTGCGCACCGTCTCGTCACGCAGTAGCACACGTTTGCCAGCGCGGTACTCCTGTACCTACGCGCCGTGGTCATACGCATGCTCGCATCCATACACCAACACATGGGGAGACAGTCCGGTCCCTGTGTATGGAGTGGTGTTGAATGCGAACGTCGCATATATACGGCAACCACCCGGCCCAATTACCTTGATTTTCATTTATGAAGTTCTTCAGGTATTCGGCGAGGGTGCGGTGCGATCGTTCTAGGGCGCCGTTCGACTCCGGGTGGTAGGCCGTTGTCTGAATTTTCTCGATTTTTAGTAGTCGACACATTTTTTAAAGGTCGCGTTTAGAAACTTCGTGCCCTGGTCGGATAGTATTGTTTCCGGCGTGCCGTGTCGTCAGATCAGTTCTTCGACTAATGCTCTGGCTACGGTTGAAGCTTCCTGATTTGGCAGTGGTATGGCTGCGCTGCACTTGGTCAGGTCGTCTTGGTACGTGAGTTATATTTTTTTCCTGTTACGATCTCTTCAATTCTTCAAATGCGACGTCCCTTACTGCTGCCCACTCGAATTTAACCCTTTTTTGTTTTAATGCCGTGAGTAGTTTCGCGATATTTGAGAAATCCTTGATAAATTTCCGGTAATACCCGGCTAGTCCAATGAAGGATTGTACTCCTCTTACGTCTCTTGTTACCAGGAATATTTTCATCGCCTCCAGTTTTTTGGGTTCGGCCCGCACCCCCTCCTCTGAGATGATATGGCCGAATTACTGCGTTTCCTTGCGCAGGAATTGGCACTTGCTACGTTGCACTGGCAATTTGGCTTTTCTCAACCGCTGCAGCATCTCCCGCAGCCTGTCATTGTGCTCCTTGAAGGTTTTTCCGTGTATCACAATGTCGTCGAGGTACACGTAACATTTTACTCCCTGCAGCCTAGCTAGAGCCGAGTTCATTAGCCGCTGGAAAGTTGGTGGCCCATTCTTTAGCCCAAAAGGCATTCGGTTACACTCAAAATACCCTTTGCGGAGTGGAAAATGCCGTTTTTTCCTTATCTTCTTGCTCCATTGGGATTTGGTGATATCTCGATGCGAGATCCAAGGTCATATAGTATCGTGCTTGTCCCAGCTAGTTCAATATTTCGGTTATATTAGGCAGTGAGTATGAGTCTGCGATTGTGGCTTCGCTTAACTTCCGAAAGTCTACTACTACGCGCATTTTCCTAACTCCGGTTGCGTCGGCTTTCTTTGCCACGACCAACAGTGGCGCGTTCCATTGGCTCCTGCTGAGCTGGACTATTCCTTCTACTAGCATTTCGTCTGTCCGCCTCTCCACTTCTTTTCTGTTGGTCTCCGGCAGTCTGTATGGGTGTACCTTAATGGGCTACACTCCTTCCTTTAGGAGTATCTGGTGCTCCACCATGTGCGTGCACGGCAGCTTATTTCCGGTTAAGTGAAATACATCCGCATATTCCCTCGTAATTTTGTCTAGCGTTTTGCGCTCCTCTGTGTTGAGGTTCGCTGTGTCTAGTTCCTAAGCCAGTCGCGCGAGACGTCGGCCTCTTGCTACGCGCTGACGGTGCAAACTTCGGGAGTAGCGGCTTCGAGACTGTGACCATCTGGCTCGAGTTTCCCTATGGGATGTCGCACCGCGACGGCCCTCTCGTTAGTGTTTATAAGACTTATTGCACAGCTACTACCGTGCGGGGGTGTGATGCAAGCGACCATAATCACTCCGTCCTCGAGTTCCATCTGCGAGAGCAAACCGATAAATTAGGTCGTGGTTACGTCATATGCGACTGTCTCACTGCGTGGCGGCAAAGAGATTCTCGTTGATCCGTCCAGAAACGGCATGTAGGGCCCATACAATTAGAGCGTTTCGCCGTGCAAGATAACTGCCTTGTGATGCTTTACATAATCCACACCGAGTAGTCCGTTGACCCCCAGCGGCACACCGTTCGGGACGGTGTAGAACTAGTGCTCTACTTTCAAGGCAGACGTCTCGAGTATGATCTTTGCTATTCCGAGAAGAGTGAATTTTTCGCCCGCCACCCCTTGCAGTTCTACGGTGCTTTTCTTTACTTTGGTCTCTGGTCCGAGACAGCCTTCCGTTATTATGCTGCATTATGCCCCGGTGTCCGCCTTAAGGGTGAGTACCCTGGTCGTGGCCAAAGGTGCAACGATGTTAAAGTCACTTGTAGCAGCGCTCGATGCCGGCAGCGTAACCTGAAGCAGCTGCAGCGTTGTTCTCTTTGCTGTCTTCTTTTTATTATCTACAGGTCTCTGCTAGGCAATAAGCGTGTTCAACCTTATCATACCCAGTGTGCGGGTATCTGTAGCAGCTCGGACTGGCCTTGCAATTACCGTGTTTTTTGCATTGCTATTACCTGCGTCTTTCGGCCGTCGGGGCTGCTGTGTTGACTGCGTTGGCTCGCTCCTTTTCTGCGATAATCTCTTCCGTCGGGGCTGTTCTGTTGACTGCGTTGGCTCGCTCCTATTCTGCGATAATCTCTTCCGGCAGTCCTTTCACATGGATCCCTTCTTCTGGCAATAATTTGAGATTATATCCACGTGGTGGATCGACTTATTCTCGCTGGGTACTGGTAGGCTCACTCGTCCCGACCTCCGGGTGCAGTCACGTGTTCTGTCCAGCTCTTCCGTAGGTGAAGCAATTATCCCCCTGCCACGTCGATGTGCCTTGGGACTTTCGGGTATGGCTTTGCGTGCCTGTCGTGCTTGTCTTGGGTTGCACCTTATTCGTAATTTCAATGGCTCCTATTACGAACTCGTGGAGAGTTGTGTAGTTTCGCGATCTTACCAAAATTTGGATCTGCCCGTGCAGTCCATTTTCAAAGTTGGCCTGGGCGCTCTACGTTATCTTCTCAATGATGCGCATCCGATTCCGTGGTGGATTCCTTGCAGAGTTTCTCGATGATGTCGATGGTGATACGCTCTGTCCTGGCGGCGTATACTGCGATATCCTCACCCTGACCATACTGGAGGGAGTCGAACTCGACCTGTAGTGCAGGCAGCGACTTCCGCTTCCCGTACAAGGCCTGCAGCTAGGTCTTAAACCGTACTACCAAGACGATGGTTTTGTGCTCCATCTCTCGGACTGTTCTGCCTTCGAGCTTGTTGCTGAGCACCAACTCCAGCAGTATCTCGCAATCCCCATCCGTGCCTCACTTGAAGACGGTCTCGCAGGATCGTAGGAAGGAGTCCAGCTCGTTAGCGTTGTTTCCATCGAAATGTTGTATGTTTTTAGGGCCAACCCGAGGTCAAGCGTTGGACCATGTGGATTCCGTGTCCACGGCTGTTCCCCTCAAGACGTGCAATCTGTTGGAGGGTAATCCTGGTCGTCGAATCGTGTTTGCCTCTGCCGTGGCGGTGGAGGCAAGTGAGTGGGACCGGATGGGCTTAAACTCATCTGCTCCTACCTCGTTGAGCATGTCAGCGAGGCTCCTTCTCTCGCTGAGCCCTCTCTAGTTCACGGTGACTTCTGTCGACTACCTCATAACGCTGCCTTACCCATTCCGGCAGCGGTGGCCGCATCGTCGTACCAGTAGCTGTCGGAAAACCTACGTGATCTATCGTACGCAGGTTCGATCTCCCGCTCATTTATATCTTCGGTGATATAGTCCGGCGTTCGCTCGCCGGTGGCCGTGTCGTACGGATCGTCACTGACGGTACAGTCGTGATCTTCGAATGACGCACCTTTAAGCGGATTTACGCCCTTTAGTACCAGGCATGAGGCGACATTCGCGGTTGGCTCTACTTTAAAAGTTTTCGACTAAATACCTCGGGAATTTCCCGAGGTATTTCCCCCATTCTAGCACAACCGTCTGGCTTTGGTTTTACAGCTATATGTGATAGTATAAAGTAACCGCCACTTACAGAAATATGGTCTCGTAGACGATTCTCTCCATGGCGTTGATCTGGGTGTTGTTGACTTGGTGTCCTGCAGCTCCCTTCTGTAGATGGTCCTTGACGTCCTTCCGGCGCCACTAACCCGTACCTCTGGTGGTTTTAGACTCGTCCTCTAGTTCGACGCCTACTGTTACGCGTCGGCTTCACTGCAAGGTTGTTATCCGCGACTTGACGTGACACAGTCAATCGGGACGTTAAACGGTTGACCGCTATGTCACACCGCACCAACGTACCCTTCACGACTTTGCGTTAGATTAGTCGGGTTTCTACGAACTACATGGGTGTCCCGGCACGAGTCGTAGTTGTCACTTCAATGTCACTGTTTATCACACTAAACGTGCAAAATCACTTTTTGTCCAAGTGAATGACGTATTACTAATCACTTCAGCAGATCCCACCGCTACCACCATGTTAACAAATGTTAGGCCTGTATCGCGTAATTGGGATAATATTAAAAGTTATTATTTTTGGCATCGTTCGCTGATTAGGAGATAGATCTCCAGTGAATGAGACAACGCGTGAGTTTACAGTATAAAAATATACGTTGGTAGTTTATTATAGATAATGGCAACTTTCCATTTTCTATTTGATGGCAAGGTATATTGGTCGTATTATGTGGCAAGAAAACAATAATACAATAATTTAATGTATTCTCGAGTAGTCGACGAGAAACCAGCCGGTTCTTTCTGAATCTACCTTTAGACTTTAATATCTCGGGCGAGTCCGACCCGCGATCAACCGTTCAGGTTGATGTTAAACTTTTGACTGATTTTCGTAAAGCAGTTGCTCACTGCGTTGACGAAAATCCTTTCGTTAGCAATTTTTGCATTAGCCTATCGTTGATCGCCAAGCGAGTCGCCTCATGCTGTGTCGGCGTTCTAGGTGTCAATCGTATGACCGGGCATTAGACTGCGTTTCCTGTCTTGAATGAATTATAATGTTTCGTTAGCAATTTTAGCGTTAGCCTATTTCGTCAGGCGAGTCACCTCATGCTGCGTCAGGACTTCGTTATTATATTCCAATATAATTAAATATTTCATGGCAAACGCAACTTTTTCAATTAAATTTTGAGTTTCCGATATATTTGAGCATATTGTTTTAAATGGCACTGTTCTGAAAACACTGTAGTTTTCTCAGTGCCTTCAAGAGGTCCTCGGTTGATAGGCAAACGTCTAGCCGATCTTTCTAGACGTTCGGTCACTTCTGCTTTCCGTCCCACTTCCCGCAGGGCTTTGCCGGTTAGTCCATCAAAAAGCACTTCTATCACGGTATTTAATGAGTATACTACTATTCCGGTCTTTCTTCGAGATTACTTCGGTTAATTCGGTAATTATTCGATAGTGCGCAATGGAATTCAATCGGTCTCGTCACAATTTCTTACAATTTCTCTACGATCGTTCCATTTATGCCCGGACGATTCGAGTATACTGGTGTGGCAGTTCCTCAAGAAAGGACACTTCATTCTCGATATTTAAACGGCACGCTGTTAATACTTCGAGTTCTGTATTCTACAAGTATGCTCTACGTCGGTCTTCCTTCGGTTAACTCCTCGTTATGGTGACTAAAGCGGTTTCTGCAGTGCATTCAAACAGTTCTATTTACGCCCGAGTTAATTGAGTGCACTTATTAAAGATTTGTTTGACAAGCTTCATCCGGTTTCTTATTCCAACAAAACTTTGTTTTCTGGCTTCATGTGAAACGCTTCTATTCGTGTGTACGGATTTGTTTTCATAAGACGCTTCTGAGCTGATACGCTTGTAACTTCTGATTTACACCGATAGTTCTTCAAAGTGTATCACGGATCATTTGATTTACGCCCGGATTACTCGCGTTCACTTGTGCGGACTTCTTCAGTAAAAATACAAACAATTCGTTCAGTTCAGTTAACGGTCTCCTCTCGCTAAGAAGCCATTGTGCCGGTTCGCGAGCCTTGTGGTGCGCTTCACTTATACTCATGGACAAATTCACGTTATTTCTCGTCTCATGAACTATTTCATTGACGTTAATTCTTTATATTACCACTTATCATTTTTATTTGCGACGGATAAATATTCGCATCGTCCAACCTAAACGTTAACCCAGTATTTTTCAAGTGTTCAATTCTTTTCCATTTAATGCAATTTTTCTTACGTTAAGTCTCCTCAAAACTGCGATTTTCTTGCTCTCCTCAAAACAGGCATCCTGTATATTTTTCACAGAAATCACTTTGGCAAATAATTTGATATTGAAGAAAAAGTGAATGAATATGATAATTGAATAAGAATTTGTATATTTCAACATGCTACGGTTGGTTTCCGAACTTCTTTTTTCCCCATCAGTTTTATTCTCAGAAAGTATACTAAGCTATTGTGGCAAAATATTACTCGCTCGGACAAAATATGAGAGTTAGTTCAGTATTTTCCATATTTGAAATTCTTTAGATTTTTTTAAAGTAATTAGGAGAAAAGAAAGTAATTAAATGTTTTATTTTGTAAATTGTATAAAAAATGGGAACGTTTCAGCGAACATCTAGGGTTTTTGCAAAAAAATCTCAGAAATTCTTCACGTCATCTTAAAAAATCGACAAATAACAAATTCTAAAAAATTCTGGGAAATATTTTTATCTGGATAGGGCAAAATATTTATGAAAATCTGAATGAAGCATAGTACAAGAAACTAAAAGCAAACGAAAAACCTTTAAAAGAATCACATTTTTTTCTCACATCTGAACTAAATACAGAACTTTTTTTTTCAATAACCGTTTTTGTTATTTTAATCATCAGATATTACTACAAGAGTTTAATGATCGTTTACTAACATTTATAATCATGTTAAAGCATCGGATTAACTTAGTTATATTCCTACTATAAATACCGTTTTGTGCGCCGAATTGACGCATATACCTTAAAAAAGTCCGTTAGATCGAGGAATCTAATTCTTTATCATATGTTTTACCAACTTTGGTTCGTCTTTTCTCTCAGGGCTACTCTGGTATTAGGTTTTCTGCCCCAGGAACTTCAGGGCACAAGTATGTACGAGTATTATTATCACGACGACATTCCGAATCTCGCGGAATCTCACAAGGCTGCGCTCCAATCTCCCGAGCGCGTCATCACGCGGGTAATATCCTTGAATAACTACCCACTATTTCCCGGAATGATAGCTTGTCCATAATTTGTAATTGTAATCGTAGTATGCTTATCCCGTGCTGAATTGAATGGGCAAAAAGACTGATGACGTAGCACGTACTTGCAGATATACAGATTCAGGTCTAAGGGTGCTAGCTTCGTGAGACTGCAGTCCGAGTGGAAGTCTTTTAGAAATCCCTGGACCAAAGACTTCGAGTATCTCATTTCCAAAAATTCTGCAATATAGTGAGTTGTTATTTTCTCTAAAGAGTTTAGTTGTCGTACCGAATATCGTATGAAACGACGGCCAACACTCGAATCCTTGTTCTTCGGTTTTCAGTTGTGGAACAAGACAAGTGGAGAGTATCGTAAATCGAGCCGAAAGTTCCGGTGTTCAAGAAAATTTCGATTCCTTTGCACAAAGTAAGAGATACTAGAACGTAAACAATATCTTTGGCAGTATATTCGGAGATCGCTAATGCAATTTTTTTATTTTCCAACTATTTGTTGCAATCAGGCAATGGTGGGTGGGAGAGTCTGATCTCGAGTCAAGTGGAGATGAGCAAAATTGGGCGGAAAATAGCCGAGGAAGTTTTGGATCAAAATCAGAGGCGAGACGAAGATTTTTGCTCGGTTAGCAGTCCAAATCCTGCTTTAGATCGATTTTCTCTCAACACCGAGGTGAGTCGCTCAATACGCATCCCCACGGATATTTGTTTATGAAAAGAAAATAATAATGTCGCAATTTTTTAATTTACTTTTTTCAAAGGTACTGAACCATTTCGGGCAAATGCAACTTCTTCACATATGTAAAATTAATATATACATAGATATCCACATAATCTAGTTGCTTTTGGCCGAGAAAATGCCGGAATCCGCTTAATTTCGAAACGGAGAGTCAATTATTATGTTTTGAACAAATTAAGTGTTCTAGAATACAAAAAAACTATCGGGGGTACAAATTGAAAATGCGGGTTTGATAACAGATGGCGTTACTAACGCTATACGCATCAGGCAGTACTGTGACTATGTTCATGTCAAAGCTACGTCTTATAGCTTTAATTTTCAGTATGTGTCAATTTGTCGCAGTGTCAAATTCATAGTTTTTTTGAGCTCTCAATATGTCGAGTTTCGTGCCAACAAAACAGCATTTGCGGGAAGTTTTAATTTACTTCTTTAATTTGAAGAAAAGTGCTGCTGAAGCACATCGATTGGTCTCCGAGGCTTATCCGAGTCATGTTCCATCGGTTTCAACGTGCGAGAGATGGTTTGTGCGGTTTAGAAGTGGTGATTTTGACGTTGAGGACAAAGAGCGGCCGGGCCAAGTGAAAAAGTTTGAGAATGCTGAATTGGAGGCAATACTCAATGAAGACTCGTGTCAAACTCAACAAGAGCTCGCAGATTCATTGGGAGTGACACAACAAGCCATTTCCCATCGTATAAAAGCCCTCGGAATGATCCAAAAGCAAGGACATTGGGTGCCGTATGAGCTGAAGCCGAGAGACGTCGAGCGCCGTTTTTTTGCATGCGAACTGCTGCTCGAACGGCAAAAACGGAAGGGTTTTTTGCATCGCATTGTCACTGGTGATGAAAAGTGGATCCATTACGATAACCCGAAGCGCAAAAAATCATATGGTTACCCCGGCCATGCATCATCATCGACGGCCAAACCAAATATTCACGGCGCCAAGCTCATGCTCTGTATTTGGTGGGACCAGCTGGGTGTGGTGTATTATGAGCTATTGAAATCGAACGAAACCATCACAGGAGCACTATACCGAACTCAATTGATGCGTTTGAGCCGCGCACTCAAAGAAAAACGGCCACAATACGAGCAAAGACACGACAAAGTAATTTTGCAACATGACAACGCTCGGCCACATGTTGCAGCGCCGGTCAAAACATACCTACAAACGCTGAAATGGGAAGTCTTACCCCACCCGCCGTATAGCCCAGATATTGCTCCTTCCGATTACCACCTTTTCCGATCGATGACACATGGCCTAGCTGACCAGCGCTTCCATTCTTACGAAGAAGCCCAAAAATGGGTCGATGACTGGATAGCAGCCAAGCCGGCCGAATTTTTTCGCGACGGTATCCGTAAATTGCCAGAAAGATGGGAAAAAGTTGTGGCTAGCGATGGACAATACTTTCAATAATTCATTTGTTACCATTTTTTCAGAATAAACGTTCAAAAATAGAAAAAAATCCCGCATTTTCAATTTGTACTCCTGATATAATAAAAGTTTTGATTTCATGAAGGTGTCATTTATATAAACAGATCGAAATAAGGTTGCAAAGTAAAGCTAGCACATTCATTTCTCATTAATTTCAACCGTTAATAAAGGCATGTGAGGAGGTGAGTTGATACATTTTGGCTTTCTCTTAAAGGAGCTTTGTTAAGCGTGAAAAGTAATAAGGAGGCAATGGGTAAGGCTCTACTTTGCGTCTTTATGAACTTCATTTTAATAGTCCAAAAAAAAGTAAAATAAATTAAAAAATCAACTGCTATCTTATTTAAAGATTTTAAGATTTTAGATTTATTTAATTTTACTAAGTATGGCGACGATTTTGCAGTCGTTGTTATTATACGGGCGCAAATTAATAAAATTAATGTAATTCGCGATGTTTTTAAAAATAATCCCGTTTTCCCTAAGTGAAACACAGTTTGATTGGAATGCTGGATTTGTAATTAATGCGGCTAAATTCTACGAATGCGGATTTTTCTCAGATGTCATTTTCCTGATAATTCTAAATTCTATGAATTTATTTATTAGCAAGCTAATATCATAGTATGGACGTTAACACTCAATTTGGCAATGGCTTTGTTTGTAATCGCACGTTTTTGCCAGATTCGCGCGAGACTAATACTACCTATGCGGGTTTTACCCAAATGATAATTTCTTCGTCAAAAAATTTGTGAATCCTAAACGTCCAGTAGGATAATGGAAAAAGCAGTAAGATAGGCTTTCTTGTAGGTATTTTATTTTACATTAGGAAATATCCCATCCTCGTTGTTCCCCGACAACAACTGATTACAGCTGGGTTCTGATGGCCTTCTTATACTGGCGGAAGTAGATAGAGAACCCCATCCAAGCGCCACGAGCCAATCAGCTCTCACACAATCGCCGTGCTAATCGGAGGCATGAAGCGAGAGTGAACGCGATGCTGGCCTTGGATCGATGCGGTCTCTCCAAATGCAAGCTGCCCGCAAATCAGAGGCACGGAGGGCGACTGAGCGCGATGTCGACTGTAGGGTAACATCTCCGCGAAACTCTATCTCGGCCGAACAATTGCTAGTGCATGTATAATGCACTAATGTGCCTCATGCGAACGGTAGGTGACGCTGAGAGCTCGATCTATACCGTGTTATGCGCAAAAAGGGCCAAACGGGAATAGCGCGGTACCCGCTGAATTCCCATGTTGTCGATGACGAGGTTCGACGTCCAGGCGACATAGCTCTATAAGTTCACATAGCCGGTGACGAAAAATAGCATTCCTAGTTTTTCACAGCTATTCTGCCGATGCTCTCGTTGCGTTCAGGTTCTAGATGCTAATTTCTAAGCATCCCGGTATTGTTATAAATTATAGTACTATATGTCTTTATTGTGTTATTTCATTTTTCTTTTTGCGGAATTATAGAGAATAAAAGGTGTTTAAGTTTTGATGTTTTCCTCGCTGCTGATGGTGTCGACTGTAAGTATAAATGAGGATGAGTCGTGGATCGAGACTGGTGCTCACACAAAACAAGCAAAGCAGTAAATGAGCCGCAACGACAGATATATTTGAATTGATCGGATTGACAATAAACAGAATAATGAACTGAGCACAGTAATCAAAACATTGCACTGACAAGGAAAGGTACTTTGGTGTCCCCCTCCGATTTTAATGCAACTCACGTATGTTGTAGAGCATCGAAAACTAAAAGACACGTATTTTTTTTAATCGGCGGAAAAACATTTTTAAGGGGTGAAATCGCCCTTCAAAAATAGCATTTCGAGGGGTGATTTCGCAGTTTCACCCAGAAGGCGTCAACCGATTTTAATAAAACAAAAACCAAAATACTCCTCATTGAAGACAATAAAAATTCCACGTGGAGTTGAAGAAAAAAATTCATTTTTAGAGGTGAAACTGCATAATCACTCCTATTTTTGAAGGGCGATTTCACCCCTTAAAAATGTTTTTCCGCCGATAAAAAAAAATACGTGTCTTTTAGTTTTCGATGCTCTACAACATACGTGAGTTGCATTAAAATCGGAGGGGGACACCAAAGTACCTTTCCTTGTGAGTTCCGAGAATAAGTTGTAAGGCAGATTATATTAATCTGCGCTCACGTATAGATATTTTCAAGCGCGAGGCACCGGGTACTTGTCACGGAGACGCATACTTTTAGAGTTCGTTGATGATATGCACATTGTTGAGACATTCAAATGCACTATCCTTGTTTGAGTTCCGACGAGATTTGTTGCGGTGGAGTTGTTCTGAGAGAATTTTAAGGAGATTTATTACACGAGGTGACTGCCTAGTGTTGCGTAAGAAAAATTTAGGATGTCTCCCCGCTCAAAACTACCGTTATGTACTTTACATACCAAAATGAGCAGATTCCTCATAAAAAGGTATCAATTAAAACTGTACGTGTATAAACCCTTTTACTGGAATCAGTAGGACTCATTCGTTAAATTTATGAAAAATACATTACGACCGAATATATTTTAGAGCTTCCTTTTTTTTATTAATAATCAAAAGTTAATAGTACATTTGTAACGAAAAGAATTAATTTGTACACGCGATCAGAGGAGGAACTCGACGTTTTTTAGGAACGTTAAGAGGCCTACTAGATCTCGGCTATCTGGAAAGCACCAGAGTTACCGGAGTCATCTGAGTTTCAAATTCTGCCGACCATTAAAGTGTGACACCGACGCGTACAGGCATAGATAATGCGATTCTTCGTCGACGGTGACGAGTATCTTGCGCTGCATCGTCGCTGCCAGAGCTTAACAGTAGATATGGAAGGAATATCTTTTCAATCCGAATCTATTCATCCTGTAACCATCACGCTGTTCTCCAATAATAGATGTTCGAATTGTGCAGTGACATTATGCACACGCATACGTACACGCACGCATAAGTCTACGCACGCATGGACATTTTTTCTGAATATGTGTTGTAGACATTATAACGTAAATTTTGCACCATAACGCACCACGTCACCTATAGCTGGTCCGAGCTATTTTCCTCCCTGTTGTTTACTCTTTCGAGCTGGGCGCCAGGCGCTTACGCGCCGGAAGGAAAAATAACGAGGTAGATGACCAGACTCAGCCCAGGCTGGCTACAGCTGTTCAAGGCAGAGTGAGTAGTTCGGATTGTCAAGGTGGTTATAAATCCTTAAAATCCATAAATTTTTAATTAATCAATACAAATAAAATCAGTCAATAGAATAGATGAACTAAATAATAAATAAAATTGACCAATAAGATCAATAGATAAAATTAATAAATAAACTCACCAAATAAAGTCCAGAAATAAATCAATAAATAGAACAGAACAGAATACAATAAAATGAAATTAATAAATAATAATTACCAGCTAAAGTCAAACAACAAATCCAATAAATAACACAAAGCACAAGTGTAGGTACGGGATTTACAAAAGCCCCTAGGGCAGATCATTTATTCACTTGAGGTGATTACTGGTTTGGCAGAATATTATCAATAACTGATACAATAACAAAAAAAGTAAAAGAAAATATCTCGCAAATAAACTCTGACTTTTTAACAGCACATAAACTTAATTACTTCGGCAGCACAAGGTATCCAACCCTCGCATCGGCTCTCTCTCAATCGCATATAACCTCATAGAATTCGAATGTTCGCAAGAAACGGCCAAACGCCAGGACCGGATAAAACAATAGGTCACCTCGAAATTCTTCCCGCGATACGGCCTATACCGGACTAGTCCCACATGCATCCAATAACTCTATAGCCACGGGATGGTGGAAGGTCACGTACGCGAGGCATCTACTAGTTCGAATCTCTTAGCTCGAAAATCGCAGACAAGCAAAACTGAGAATAAATCGGGAATGAAATAATGATAAACGAACCCCAATTATATAACATGAAATAAGAAAACCATAATTAAAGAATCAACGTAAAAATAATAATAATCACGATCCCTAAATTATTCAACCAACAAATAGAAATAATAAATGTAACAAATAATTTATCGAAGTGAGATGCGCCTCGGACCGTGCTAATCCCTCGCGAGCAAGTACAAAGACGGGACGACAGTTGAGCACGCACTACACGGGCTTACAAATGAAATATAATGCAATATAGTAAATAAGTGAAAATAATGAATTTTAGTCTAATATAATAAAGTAAACAAAAGGAAATAAATAAAACATTATATATCAGATAGAGTAGATTTTTCTAGAAAATCCTCGACGCGGTCTATCACGTTCAAATCCCTCACACTCAAACATACAACGGGATAACGTCCTAACGCGCGCACGGTTTAACCGTCAGCAAATACAAAAAAACGACTAAGAAACGAAGTTACTTCTTTCCGGCTCTAACCGCCAAACGATCTTGATATTACACGTTAACAGACGCAGTCGGTCCCAATACAAATTTATACTCGGTGCGCGGTATACAAGAGTCACAAGTATGCCTAAGCTCGAATAGACTTATCCGTCAAAAAAAGTAAGATAATGGCAAAAGACCGTGGAAGGAAAGAGAGCTCACCGGGGCGATGCTGATGCGATGTTCCTTGAAATTTGGGAAACCTCAAAAAGACGTCGAAAGATTCCCTCCTTGCTTTCTTTTAGTACGGTGGCGGATAGTTAGATGATAGATTCCGACTTGGGTTCGAGAGAGACAATGCTACTTTTCCTCGCCTCGGTAGTGGTTTACGTAATGCCAAAAGTAGAGCGGGACAAAAGAATGTGCACTACGTCTTACTCGCTCGACAGTCACCGGAAAAAAGCCCCAAGGACCTGCTGGCATGCGTTCCCGTGAACTATGATCCCCTCCTAACGAGCCGAACTCGGTTAATTATTAGAAGTTTGGTTATTAAACGAACGACGCATAAATTAACAACAGATAATAAAGATGGGTAGCTGAGTCCGGCAGGTGAACCCTCTGAGATAGATCTATTAACGCCAGTAGATGAGATGGCCGAGGATAGATAGTAGCATGTCGGCCGTAGATGAACGTCGAGCGGGACGGCTGTAGATCCCGACAGAAAGAAGTAGGAAATGTCTGTATCCTCTTCCCTTCGAAGGAGTGATTGGATTCTGAAGCCGACAAAAAGTGTGTGTGGTGCTTTTCTCTTTTTTTCTCTCCGCTCCTCGGTCATACAAATAATAAAAATATAATTTTTTAAAATTAAACAAAGTCCGGCGATCTTATTCTAAAGCCTTGCGAGATCGTGTTGGCAGCCGTCATGTTAGGAGAACGCAGCGCTCGAATATCTTGCAGCGTTACAACGCTACTCCCCCCCCCCCCCCTTCAACACGGCCGCCCTCTGCTGGAAAACTTGCTTCTTCCACGGGCTTTCCCAAGACGAATTACGGTCACACGTCCGACTTCTGCATCCCATAATCTCACAGGCTTGCATGGGCCTGCAGAATGGCCGCTAGTATTCTAAATCAAGGTACCTCGCGTCGTCCCTCCGGCCTCTCCGGTTATCCATTCTCTGGCCGGGTTACAACACCAGACAATACATTCAATAAGGGGTATCCGCCCCGACCGGTCCCATCCTTGTTCATCTGAAACCTTTAAACCTGGAACCGGGAAAAGCATGCAGGGGAACTGGGAATGGCCATGCCCAATAACGAACTCTAATATCGTATGTTTGGAGCCCCCGTCATACTTTATTTATCACGCCTTAACAAAAGAAACTCCGCACCCTACGTCCTAATCTTATCAGCTTCTTCCTTCACACTAACTTCCGTGCAGCCGGGGTGACCGCCGTCGGCCTCGCCACGTAGCTCCTCCGACCTCAGCTACCATCTGGCCTTGCGGAGCACGATCAGCGCTCTCCCCTTCTCCTGCATCGGGAGTTAGGGAGGAGGTGTCACGAACACTGGACTGGGACGAACCAGGTCCTCCAGAATCCGGTACCCCCGCGTCCAGCGACATAACATCTCCCGGTCCGTCGGCGCGAAACCCCCGCACCCCTGGTCCAACCACCGCGCCAGGTGCCTCAGCAGTAGGATGGGGCCCCTCTGGAAGGTGGTACGGGGCACGGGACCGATAAAGCTTTAAATCGTCAATCGAAACCTTCCGAACTATACCCCCCTCACGATCTTTCAGCTCGTATAACCCTGGTGACCAGACTCGGCTAACATAATACGGCCCCTGAAATTTGGGAGCCAGTTCGGCTGCCACATTCTGGGAGGCCGAAGACAACACCCGCTGACGACGCAACACTTCATTCACCACTTTGAAAGTGATGGAACTAAGATGTTTGTTATATTGAAGAGCCTCCCTACGGTAAGCCTCCTCAAGGTCGTGCTGAACTTGATCCCTGAGAGGTTGTAAATTGATAATTCGTGTCGACCACCTATGAGGGTCTGTCGCAACTACCTTTTTTCCCCAGGGACTCTCCTGTAGAATTGGTGAGGATGTGGTGTTCGACCAAAATTCAAGAACGCGGGACTGGTATCTATCAAGGAATTATACGCGGTGTTATATGCAAAGCGAAATTCTGCCAGATGTAAATCGCCCTCCGGATGATCGTTTTCCAGGAAGCTATGATCATGGTTTTAAAAACCCGGTTCACCCGCTCCACGAGGTTGGCCTGAGGGTAGTATGATGGGGTAGTGGTATGAAAAATATAATACTATACCCGGCCACCACCTGCCGTAGGTTGATGTTGACCCACTCCGTCTCGTTATCGGTTAGGAGAACCTCCGGAACACCCCACCGGGAAAACACCAATTTCTCCAACGCTTCCCTGATTTTCTTTCCAGTAGCCTTCTTCAATGGGCTACAGTCCACCCACTTGGTGAATAGGTCGTGGATCACCAAAATATAAGCAAACCCGGACCGACTGGGTGGAAAGGGTCCCATAATGTCCGCCGTTACCACGGTCCATGGCTCCTTAATAACCCAACGGCCCACCAGGCCCATCGGTGGTCCCTGTCGTGACTTGGTACGCTGGCAGGTGTCACAGTGCTGGACATAAATAGCGACGTCTTGGAACAATCCCAGCCAATTATATAAACTCACTACTCTCTTAAAGGTCTTGTCGATCCCCAGATGACACGCCTGCGGAACTTTATGGTTCTCATAGAGAATAGCCGCTCTTTGATGCCGCGGGATCACAAGACTCGCCAGATGGCATCTGGCGAGTCCAGGCGAGATATCCTTCGTCGCAAGAATAATTTCTCATCCCTGAATTTCCAGCCGTGATAGCGTGCTGGTTTCTTCCGTACATCCTTGACCCGTGTCTCATACACAGGATCTTGTTTTCCGGGAGGCAATGTGTTGCTCACATTGCCTCCCGGACAAGCTTGAAGTGGCAAGCCCACCTCGTTAGACCAGTCATCCTCTTCAGTATCCTTCCTAGGAGGGGTAGATTCAAACATTCGGGACAGAGCATCAGGCAGTTGATTTTGTGAGCCCTTCCGATATAACACATCGACGTCTGAATTCATTAGCTTCCATGTCCATCGGGCTACTCTCCCCTTTCGTTCCTTCTGGGACAGTAACCACTTCAAACTCGCGTGATCGGTGATTACGGTTAAACGATACCCATTCAGATATGGTTTAAATTTTTCTACTGACCATTGGATCGCTAGACACTCCAGCTTCCGAACATCACAGTTACGCTCCGCACTCGTCAAGCTACGACTCGCGTAGGCAATCGGATGTTCCGCCCCATGCGATTCTTGTATGAGAACAGCTCCCAAACCGGTTAGGCTTGCGTCAATCTGGAGCGTGAATTTCTTGGTATAATCGGAACGTGCCAACACGGGTGCCTCTGCCAACGCTTTCTTCAGGTGGTCGAAAGCCCGCTGTTGTTCCTGCCCCCACGACTATTCCTGCCGTTTTCTGGTGAGCTTGGTAATAGGCTCAGCTACCTTCGCATACTCGGGAATAATCCGTCTATGCCACGAAGTGGCTCCCAGGAATTGTCGGACCTGCTTAACCGTCCTCGGGACTGGGATCTCAAGGATAGCTGATGTTTTATGCGGATCTACCAACATCCCCTCGCGGTTGATCAAGAAGCCCAGGTACTTCAAGTCTTTCCGACAAAATTCACACTTCTCAGTGTTGATCAGCAAACCCGCAGCCATGATTTTCTCGACAACCCGTTCCAGCCACTCCAGGTGTTCCTCGAAAGTGACGGTAGCAATGACAACATCGTTCAGATAGGCAAACGCATGAGGTTGCATATCGGGACTAATGACCCGGTCCAATAATCACTGAAACGTAGTTGGTGCTGTAGTTAGTCTATACGGTATTCTCTTGAACTGGAATAGTCCCTTATGAGGGACCGTGAATGCCGTGATCTCTCGGGATTCCAGATCTAGCGGGATTTGATGAAAAGCCTGACCCAGATCGAGAGTAGAGATGTATTTGGTTGACCTCAAGCAGTCCAAGATGTGACTCATGTCCGGCATTGGGTAGGCGTCTTTCTTGGAAGCCTCGTTCACTTTGCAAAAATCGAAACAGAACCGGAAAGTGCCGTTTGGCTTCGCCGCCATCACGTTCGGAGTACTCTATCGGCTGGTAGAGGGCTCGATCACGTCGGCCTCCAGCATGCAATCGACCTCCTGATCTATACCCTCTATCGTGTCTAGGGTGAATGGATACTATCGTTGTTTGATGGGTCGCGCATTACCAACGTCAATATGGCGTACCACCAAACCGGTAACCCCGGGAGCTGATTTCAATTTTGGAACCTGTACGGACAGAAACTCTTCCAATCGGACGGTTTCGACCTCTGTCAGATCCGTAATCGGCATCAACCTGTTAACATTCTCTATGCCCTGTACTGACTCGAAGTTGAATTCCGTGGTCTCCCCACTGGAGAATCACTTGTGCCTCCTTAGATCCACTCCGATCCCTAACAGGAAAAGAGGGACAGGAGGGTCAGGATAGACTCTTGCCGTGAGTCTGTTCCAACGACCCCTCATCGTTGCGCTGAATTCAACTTCCTCAGTACAGATGATCTGATGTCCATTTGCGATAGTGCTATGATGTTCCGGTGTTGACCGTCTGGAATAGCCCAGCATGGCCATCTTCAACAGTCCTTCGGTGCTGACGAAAGAGCTGGTCGCCCCACAGTCCACCAACGCGGGCAGTGGTTGACCAAAAATTTCGAGATAGATGATCACGACGTACCGAGCTCCGCTGTCGTCTTCTACCGGACTACACAAATATTCCGGGATAGTTAGCGGGGAGTTTTCCTAAATCGAGGAAGACGCCTCTTCCCTTTGCGGTGCACCCTATCCTTGTTTCCCGAGCAGTTGTGGGCCGTTCTGGTCGTCTCACCCTCCTTACCGCATCGGTAACATCGAACCGCTTTCCGCACCGCACATCCTCTCGAAAAATGGCCTGCGATCTCGCAGTTATGGCAGATGACCTGCCTATCGGGATGTGGAAAGCTTGACGCTGTCCCCGTATGTTTCCTAGGCGCTGGGACTTCTGGCAGGAACGAGTTAGTGCTGGCTGTCGTAAGTCTCGGCGGCGGAGTAGTTACCGACCCAATAGCTGGTCGAGCCGGCGCAGGCGAATACCCACCACGGGAAACTCCTGCTGTTCCTCTACTAGGCCGACCCACAAAGTTGGCATGGTGAGGCAGGGTGGAAATAACATTCCTTGAATTTCCACCTACGAAAGGATTCGTAAATCCGCGTAACGAGCCTTGATTCTCGCGTATCGGTACAGGACTTTGCTCCAACATCCCGAAAGTGACACGATTCCTTGGCCTCTCTGGTGGATGATAAGCGAACTCCGGGAGCATTGATCTCTCTGAATCCGGAGGTGCATGATACGAGCTGGCGGCAAAGTAGCTACGCTCCACTCGGATAGCCATTTTCTCCAAACCGTCCAGGTCCAAGGTATCAGTAAGCATTATAGCCACCTGGAGTCTAGGCAGCAGGTTTCGGAATACAATATTCACCTGCTCTTTAACCGGGAATGGCGGTACGGCTCTAACAAATAAATTCCACATACAGGTGAAATAATCCGCTACCCGTTCCTCCGCTCCCTGGGTTCGCGTTGGGATCTGCTCTTGTAGCGTAAATTGAAAGTCAGGATCCCCAAAACGTTGCTGGAAGGCTCCCTTGGAGTTTTTCCACGAGGTCCATTGGGACCGTTCTAATTTAACCCAATCATACGCTATCCCCTTCACAAACAGGGGTATACAACTCATTAGGTCCTGATCTGGAATGGATACGAGGCCTCGACTATCCTCCACTCGTGCGAGGAATTCATCCACCTCTTCCCTGTGTCAACGGGATGGCATCATTCTGTGCCAGAGGATTGACATCTTCGTGTACCGTGACTAGACCCGTAGTCGATTTATTAGGGTTTGCCAACATTCCCGAAAAATATAATCTCTCCCGTAGTACCCCCTATAGGCAATCCTCGTGAGGCCAATTCCGCCTTCACCTCATCCTCGGTAAACGAGGCTATCTCCCTCGATAGATTTTGTCGAGGAGCCCTCGACAAAATCATTTTAACTCGAGAAAAAATAAAATAAATAAAAACAATAATAAAATTTGAAGAAAATTATTTGAATAAATCTGGGAAGGCCGCTAAAGAAATTTAACCGGTTATTTCTCTCTCCTCGGGGTACCAGCTGAAAGATCGTTCCTACACTACAAGTGGTAACCCCCACATAACAAAAAATACGAGAATCAAGAAAACAAAAAAGTACTAAACGAAGGAGAAAACCAAAAATAATAATAAAAGCCAAAAAAAAATAAATAACTAAATAAACAGGCCCGATAACAAAGATAACAAAGTCACGAAAATACAAAAACAAAAAAACAAAATAGCATTAAATAAGTAAAACAATCAATTAAATAAAATAGTTAAGTAAATAAATAAATGAGCAAATACCATCAAACGAGATAAACCAAGGAAAACAAAAAAACGAAATAAAATAAAACGAAAGAAATTATCGAATATAACTAAATACAACAAAAAAAATAAAATCAGTCCCGGAGGAGTGGAGAGTTCATTCGGGATTATATTGTAAGGCCAACAAAAAAAAATTAAAACGATAATGTTCAATTAACGAGATCCTTCCCGATCCAATATTTATTCCAACATTAATCATCAAAAATATCAGAAAAAAAAAAGTTTCATAAAAATCAAGTGTATATAAAATAAATAAATGTCCCAAAAAAAACCCAAGCAGATCAATAAATAAATGTTAAGTGTTAGTCAAAATAAACAAAACAAATAACTGATAAAAAAATTAATAAATAAATAATACTGGGACAAATTTACAGCTGTCAGAGAAAAAAAAATAGGGTAAAAGATGGATACTAAAATAAAGAAGCTTGAATAAATAACGAATAAATAAATAACCGTCAAAGATTAAAACCGGCCGTCAAATGAATAAATAATAATAAATAATAAAAATAAATAAATTTTAGAAGTTAAAGCCGGAAAGTAAGGGTAATGACGAAATACTACAACGGGACTACACTCCTAACCAATCATAAAGGTATGGAAAACAAATAATAAATCGGATATTCAAAAAAAAAAATTTTAATTGAGATAGACTAAACATCAACTTTTAAAAATAATAATAGGAAAAACAAATAAATCAATAAATTAATATATAATCCAATAATGAATCAATCAATTAATGCGTAACAGATATATACATAAAAGTATACTCGACTGAAATAAATAACGATAGATGCCCGGGACTCGCAAATTCGCTCGACTCGGTTGAAATTATTTCGGTACCATATACTATAATAATTCCAAATAATATTTCAGGGTTCTATGTTAAATGTGAAATAATATTACAATAGCCGGGAGTACCAGTTTCCAATGCAGAAGACTGTTGCTCTCTCGACGACACGCAGCAAAACGTAAACACGGCCGGCCTCGAGCTCGGCAATTGTTACGAGGATTATACCGATTCTTGCCTTTTTGAAGAATTTGAGTAGTGACTCGTTTATTTATTCGTAGTAAAGACAGTGTTTTACAATCGTACAATCGTGGAGTTTACAACGTGGTTTATATTACGCATGTAAGGAGGTGCATAAGAGCAGTGTCCCGAGTAGACTGACTGTCGTGCGAGGGAGGATGCTCCACGCAAGTCCCAGAGGTGTCCGAGATGCATGAGTGGAGGGGTCTCTTTTATCTCAATTCCGAGGTGTCCGAGGTGGTGGAATGGAGGGGTTTTTCTATCTTAGCTTTACACCTCCCGGAGTAGATAGAACTTTCCCCTGGAAGTTCCTATTTTACTCGCGGTGGACGCACTGATCTGAAGAGCGGGTCCAGTGGTTGTTGGTTTGTCTCAGATATTCGTTTCTTCGTTTGCCTAATGCATACATATCGTGGTTTGCATTATTCAGAAGAATTTTGATGATTTTCGTCTGATTTGATAATCCTTGTTCCAGTGTATTAGTGACATCGTAGATCCTGTCGATTTCTTGATTGATGTGATCGAGATCTTCATCGCTGAGTGTGCCGAAGAGGGATTTGGACAATGATCCGATGGCATTGATGAGTCCTCTCCTGACCCGTGTTTTGTTGGTAAGATGGTCGAGCAGTTGTATGTTGTTGCAGGTTCGTTTGAGGCGTGTTCTCATGACATCAATTTCGGTTTGTTCGTGGCACTTTGCTTCGCAGGCGCGTGCTGCATCGTTGTTCATGTTCCATAACTGATTGTAGCGGGTATTTAATTCGGTTAGATCGATGGTTCCGATGATTCTCCACGTTTGATGATATACTTTGGCTTTTCCGAGGTCCTCGAGAAAGAACGTGGTGCCATTCAATGGCTGGACTGTGATTGCTGTTATCCAAGTTGCTAGTAGCAGGACTGCGAGGAGTATTGTTTTCCTCATGTCTGAAAAAAGGTTGAGTTCGATCTATATGGATTCTCTGTTTTTTACCGTTTTTCTCTATTTCTAGATTGTTATTTTCGAGTACGACCGTGATCGTATAGGGGCCTTCCCATGCGTTGTCTAGCTTTCGTTTTCGTACTCCGTCCGTTGTCCAGACTTGTTCTCCGATTTGGTACAGGGGTTGCGTGCGACAGATGTTTCTGCCGTGATATTCCTTGCTTTTTTCTTTTGCTCTGATGAGTTTATTTCGAGCTCTTTCCAATGTTTCGTTGTGTCTTTTTTTCCATTTCTCGATCAACTCGTTGTACGTTAGATTACTTGTGCTATCGATGGATGACGGGAGCCTCGCTTTTCGTCCAAACGTCAGTTCGAATGGTGTGTGTCCGTGCCCTTCGTGAATTGAGGTGTTATACGCGAATCCAATAGTTTGGATGTTCTCATCCCAGCGTTGGTTTCTCTCAGCCGTTTCAAGTGATGTTCTAATGAGGTCTTTTATAACCGCATGTGTGCGTTCGAGCGAGCCGTTTGATTGAGGGTGGTAGGCCGTGGTTTTTATCGGCTGTATCCCTAGTCTTCTTTCGAATTCCTGCATGACGTAGGACAGAAAGTTCGTTCCTTGGTCCGTTAAGATGTTCTTCGGTGTTCCGAAAGTGTAGATGTAGTGTTGGATTAAAGCGTCGGCAATGTCCTCTGAAGTAGTTTGTTGTAGCGGTACCATCAGTAGATACTTAGTGATTGTATCTTGAATGGTTAGGAGATACTTGTTTCCTTTAGCGGTCTTTGGTAACGGGCCGAAGATGTCCATTGCGATTTTCTCGTTGGCTTCCCTGGGTGTATCGGTGACGATGGCGGGGGCTTTCGGTCGTATGCGGGTTAGTTTTGCTTGTTGACAAATGATGCAATTTCGGATGAACTGGATCATTTCCTGTTCCATTCCCTTCCATTCGTATTTTTCTTTTATACGCGCGATGGATTTATTTTCTCCGAGATGGTGTGTCAGTGATCCTCCGTGGTTTTCCGAGAGAATTTGTCGTTTCTCTTCTTCTGTTAGTTTTCTTTCTTTGCTGCAGATGCGGGTTACGACGTTATCTCTGTTTGTTAGGAAATTTAGCATGTCCGTAAGAGTTTCCTTTTCGTAAGTGGATAAGGTGGCGTCTGAGATGGTGAACAGAGGGTCCTTCTTGTTCTCCTTGAAATATTCGACTCCTAGGTAGATTTCGTTTAGCCATTTCTTTTCGTCGTATGGTCCCAGTTCGATTTTTTCGTGGTTATCGTCGTCGGATACCTTGACGTTGGGCATCCATATCCCCTTGTTGGTGTTGAGTAGTATTTTTACTTTATTCAAGTGATTCTCGAGTAGGCACCAAGTGGTGTAGTCTGAATAGAGTCGTTCCGGTGTCAGAATACTTTCTTCCGGTAACGCGATGTCTGTCCCTCCTGCGTTGTGTAGCATCTCTCGTGTAATGCATAATCGAGATAGGGCGTCGGCTGCACAGTTTTCCTTCCCTTTTTTGTACTCGATTTGAAATTCATATTCTTCGAATTTGAGCCTCCATCTCATCAGTCGCGAAGAGGGGTCTTTGATGTTGAAGAGCCACACCAAGGCTTTGTGGTCCGTTTGTATGTTGAATTTTCTTCCGAGTAAATATTGTCGGAGTCTTTTGACTGACCATACGATGGCGAGCAGTTCTTTTTCGGAGGTGGTGTAATTTTCTTCAGCTTTGTTGAGTGTGCGTGATATGTAGCAGCAGGGGTGTCCATCTTGCGATAGGACCCCTCCTAGCCCTACGTTTGAGGCGTCAGTTGTCAGAGTAAATTCTCTTTCGTAGTTTGGATACCTGAGTACAGGCGGTGTGCAGAGAGCGTTTTTTAAAGTTTGAAATGCCTCTTCTGTTTTATCTGTCCAATTGAATTCTCCTCCTTTCTTTGTCAACATCGTGAGAGGTTTGCTGATGGTTGAAAAACCTTTGATAAATTTGCGATAATATCCTGTGAGTCCGAGAAAACTTTTGACTTCGGTGACCATTTTCGGTTGCTTGAAATTTTGCACTGCTTCGATTTTTTTTGGGTTTGGTTTCACCCCATCGGCTGTTATCAGGTGCTTGAGATATTCGAGTTCCGGTCTCAATTACTCGCATTTGTCAGGTTGAAGTTTGAGTCCGACTTGTCGAAGTCTTTCGAAGAGTTTTTCGAGGTTTTCGTTGTGCTATTGTAGTGTGGACCCGAATACCATGATATCGTCCAAGTATACGAAACAAGTTTTTCCGATCAATCCGCGAAGTGCGGTATCCATCATTCGTTGGAACGTCGCTGGTGCGTTCCTGAGCCCAAAAGGCATTCGATTGTATTGGAAGTGCCTGTCCAACGTTGAGAAGGCTGTATATTTCTTGCTTTCTTCCTCCATGGGTATCTGGTGAAAGCCAGAGCTCAAGTCGAAAGCTGAGAAGAATTTTGCCTTTCCCAAATGATCGAGGATGTCGTCGATGAGCGGTAGCGGGTAAGCGTCTTGATCTGTTTTTTCATTCAGCTTACTGAAGTCAATGATGATTCTCCATTTCTTTTTGCCCGATGCGTCTGCTTTCTTTGGTACTACCCACACAGGTGAGTTGTAAGGTGATTTGGACTCTCGTATAATTCCTTTGTCGAACATTTCTGCCATTTGTTTGTTGATTTCATGTTTATGTATTTTGGGTGGACGGTAGCTGGCATGGTTGATTGGTTTATCGTCTTTCACTCTGATTACGTGCTCCGTGTCTGGCGAACACGGGAGTGGGTCGCCCGGTAGAGTGAACACGTCATTGTATCGCGTTATGATTTGTGCAAGTGGTCCAGTTATCTTATCTTCCACGTGTGTAAGTCGAGTATTCTCCATGAGAAGCTTTATTCGGTTAACGTAATCTCTTGAATGTTTTGTTACTGAGTTGACGGTGACGGGTTCCGAATGTATTCCTTCTTGTCTGATGTGCATCGAAGTTTCCTGTGTATTGGAAAGCGGTACTCGTATTTGGTGGTTTTTGACTCGGTATACTCCTTCCGGAATTAGGTCATGCCCTGTTATTATGGCACATCCTTTTTTCTGGTTGGTGGCAATATGGAGTACTTGGCGCGTTCTTGGCGGTATGTTGTATCCGCTGTCGACGAGTGTGTACGTACGATCGTCAAGCTGCAGTCGCGTGTTTGTTAACGCAAACTGGAATTTGTCCAGGAATGGTCGTCCTATCAGGGCTTCCTCTTCCAACGGAAAGTCGTCAGGTATGATCGTGAAAGGTATCGGTATGCCATGTCGAGTGATATCGGCTACGTGTGTGGTCTCGTGGAGGTCGTTGCCCATGTAGAAACTTCGTTTGCATGGCCTGATGAGGTGTCGATTTTCCGGGTGAATCATATGTTGTTTAATTAGATTCATTGATGCTCCGGAATCGATGAGGTATCGTCCTGGTCGTGCAGTTCCTCCCAGTTTCCATACACAGTTCCATAATCTTCCCCCGGTATTGAGGATTCTTTCTGCTCGTTCTGTTCGTCGCTTTCTTGATGCCATTGGTCTTCCTGCGTCTCTTCCGTTATTTGGTTGACTCGTCGAGGTGGGGTTCGATGGCCTTGGTTGATAATTAGACTGTCTTGTTGATGGTTGGAAACGGTTATTTGGTGGAGTGGGGCGTGCTGTTTGCATCGCTCGTCGCCGCTCGATGAGGAAGGTTTCTACCTCGAGTGCCTCCATTCTCGCGTCGCGTAGTATTTTCGGGCGTGTGCTGCGTACTTGCATGCAGATTTCGTCTCGCAACCCTCCGATGTAGGTTTTGACGATATTCTGTTCCTCTATTTTTAACGCGATTCGTGTTTCAGTGCGCGAAGTGTCTTCGTCTGCTTCGTTCTGGATCGTGTAACGAAGTTCGTTGTAACGTTCGATAAAGCGTTTATCGTAGCTGCGTACGTTTTCATTCAACTGCTTGGTGGACGTGAGTTTGCTTCTTGCTAATTCATACCATGTGGCTGCTGACACGTTATCGCGGAGTGCTTGGAACAGATCACGATAGCTGTTTATCTCGATGCCTCGGATGCTGCGCTCGGCTTCTCCGACTACCTTCTCGTTGATAATGAGATCCAGCAGTCGCTCGGGCCTATCACACGCAGCGGATGCTCGTTTGACCGAGCGGATAAATTCTTCTACTCCGACATCATCGTATCCTTTGAGCGTGCGAACGTATTTGATAGCGTCTTTTGCTGGTTCAGCGTTTGTTGGATGTGGTTTCTCGCATTGTCTTTCCGGTGTGGATTCGGATGTCCCGCGCATCTTTTCTCGTGTTCGCGAACGATTTTGTCCGTCCCGTGGGAATGCCGGTGGTACCGTGGGCAGTGGTGGTGCTTCATCTTCCGTGATGTCTACTTTGAAATGTGTCCATATATCTTTAATTTCTTGAGCTCGTCTCTCGTTTTCCTCTCCAAGTCCCACAATTCCGATTTCTACTCTCTCCATTCTTGCGGAAATGCTTTCCAGTTTTTCTAATATGAGTGTAAGGCTTCGATCCTCTATGGGCGCGTAGGTGATGTCGTCCGCGACATGGTCGGTGCCGTGTAATACGAGTTCTGTATTATCTCTATAATGTCGGTATCACTGTCTGTTTCTTCGCTAGTAGGAATCTCTTCGTTCCGTTCGCGGTACGTCGTAAAAGCCAGAATGGTTTTTTTTTTTTTGTTTTTAAGTTATGTTGGACAGTGGTTGGTGTTAGCCTCGCCTCCTGCCTTTGGTTTATAACTTTTATGCTTCGCAAGCTGCTAAAAGCTTGTTTGTCATAGAAGTTCACAGTCGGTTTTTATTGATGAGGTTCCTAGTTCGCGGGCTAGGTTCCACAGTATTAATAAAAAAATATATTATTTTTTTTTTTTTGGTTACCGGTGAATTTCGTTTGACGAGGAGTTTTGACGTCTCCTTGGTCCCTTTTCAATGGTGATGTCTCGCGTCGGAGGACGTCCCAGGGTTCGTTTCCAGATAGTTTCGATGTGACTCGATGAAAGTTCAGGGTCCAAGTCGTGACCAGTATTTAACGTGTTTCGTACAAGTGGAATAACTTCCTAATTAGTCGCGAATACTATCCTGGCGAGATCGCCAAAATGTTACGGGGATTATACCGATTCTTGCCTTTTTGAAAAGTTTGAGTAGTGACTCGTTTATTTATTCGTAGTAAAGACAGTGTTTTACAATCGTACAATCGTGGAGTTTACAACGTGGTTTATATTACGCATGTAAGGAGGTGCATAAGAGCAGTGTCCCGAGTAGACTGACTGTCGTCGTCTAAACTCCAATAATACCTAAAGCTTTCGAACTGTTATTCATGTAACCAGAGCCGTATATATAATATTAACGCGACTGTAAAAAGAATGTTAACAAGAAAATACATACGAAATGGAAAATTATTCCAACGTCTATTAACTTTGATTTAACTCTAGAGTTCACGGAAATAACTTAACAAAACATTTTAAAAATATCCGGATGTAAAAACACTACCATTGTTGAGTAATAAAATCAAGTCAGAAAAAACTGAAATAATTAAGAAGAATTGAAATTGTTTAAAGAATAAAATAAAATAAAATAAATTAGTATAACAAAAAATTAAAAAAAAAATGTATTAAACCAAAATTTTTCCAATCGAATAAAACCTTGACAGTCAGGCCCTACGTTGGGCGCCAAATTTTTAACGTAAATTTTGCACCCTAACACACCACGTCACCTATAACTGGTCCGAGCTATTTTTCCTCCCTTTTGTTTTACTCTTTCGAGCTGGGCGACAGGCGCTTACGCGCCGGAAGGAAAAATACCGAGGTGGTTGACCAAACTCAACCCAGGCTGGCTACAGCTGTTCAAGGCAGAGTGGGTGGTTCGGACTATCAAGTCACTAATTAGTCAAAAATAAAATATGGTCAATAAATAAGCCAAACGAGAACCATGAACGAAATCAGCTAAATAAATAATAAATAAATAAATAAAATAATAACAGTAAATAATTTAAATAACAATAGCAGGTACGGGACTTACAAACTTCTTTATTTCTGGCGAATAGTTATTCATTTCCAATAAACACCAATTTAGAATTCAAATAAGATGTCCCGTAAAATTAGTCTCTCCTTTATAACAATTCTCTAAAGCTAGTTGGATATCTTAATTTTAATCTTTAAGTCGGAGATAGCAGTTATCCCGTTCTCTCTCTCTCTCACTCTCATACCCTGTAGATGTTGTATAGCCTGTCTCGCTCGCTTCGGATTTCGAACAATATTTATCGATGAATTTTCGACGTTCGGTAGTCTCTGTTCACTGTCCGCGATACGGCCTATCCCGAGCTAATCCCACATACATCGAAAAAACCATAACAACGGGACGTCAGGAGGTCACGTACGCGAAGCTACCGACGGCTCTATATTTCAATCCTGAGATTTGTATATCATGTAAAAGGCATAAACCCAGGGATCTTCCTCAGTTCATAAGATATAAAATAACGGATAAATGACGACTAATAATTAAATAATAACCAAAATAATAATGATAATAAAATAATTAACATCAGAATAATAATGTCAGTCAATAATTAGTTTGTGGAATGAAACGTAATAAAACGTAACAAACAATCGAACTACGCGAGATACGTCTCGGACCGTACGAATCCCTTGAATCCACGTCTAAAATACGGGACGACGGCCGACTACGCTCTCCGCGATTCAAGGTTAACGTTAACACAATCATAATATAATAATAAAAAAATTAATAATCAAATAAACAAAATAAATAAATAAATAATGAATAAATAAATAAATCAGACAGAGAAACGCCGATTAATTTGACTGATACGCGACGCGGTCTACCCCGTGCCAGTCCCTTTACATCCAAATTACAACGGGACGACGGGCGAACTCGCGCACGACCTTCTACATTCAAACGAAAGAAAACTCAAACCAACTCGTGTACCTCCAAAACCCACAATTCGACAAAATCCGTGACGCGGTCTATTTCGTTCCAATCCCACACAAACTAATCAACCAATTCCAAAGCACTCCGAGATAACGGCTTAACGCGCGCACGGTTTACTCGTCAACAGAAACAATTAATTAATATAATGACCTTTCCCCGGCTTCTATACGTTACACGATCTCGAGGTTATTCTTATTAAACGCCGCGATTCCCAATACAAATTGACACTCTGCACACAGTGTACCAGAGTCGCAGGGGTGACCAAGCTCAAATAAATTTCGAATACACCAGTTAGATGATAAATAATAATAAGATAATAAAATATTAGCCAAAGACCGCAGAAGGGAAGAGAGCTCACCGGGACGATGACGATGCGATGTTCCTCGAAATCCGGGAAACCTGTAAAGATGTTGGAGGAGTCTTCCTGATTTTCCTCGAGTTACGAAAGTTGATCGTTTAGCGTTCTGATGCTGGCTTGAGGAACCACACTCTATTCCTTGCCTCGATAATAATTTGTGGGACGTCGAAAAATAGAGCGGGACACCGATAGACAGGACGCTACGTCTGGTTCGCTCAACGGTCACGGGGAAAAAGCCCCGAGGTCCTGCCGGCACGCGTGCCCGTAACCTATGATCCCCACTTAACCCGCTGAACTCGGTTAATTGGGGGAACCGATGTCGCACGCTGACCGCGACTAGCGCCTCAGCTGGCCGATGTATAAATTAGCGACAGACAATACCAGCGTTGCGTAGTCCCGCAGATGATCCCCTGAGATATATACATTTCCGTGGGCCGACGGCGGCTGAGAATAGAAAGCGTATCCTTTAGTACGTCGAGCGGGATAATGATACATCCCGACCGGGAAAGGTGTGAAATGTCGGTCCAGAGAAGAAGGCCGAATCCCGAAGCTCTCCTCTTCTTGGTACTCTCCCATCGTCCCTCCGGTCGTATAAATCGCATTATGTATATAAAAAAATAAGACAAGAAAAAAAAATAAAAATAAAGAATTAATAAGACCTGAAAATCCACCCTACAACCCTGCGTGATCGTGTAGGTATCCGTTGAGCGAGAAGGACGCAGCCTAAATATTCTGCCACGTTACAATATCATATTGTATATACAGCCAGCCACACGTACGGTTATGTTATCATATCACATTTTTATTTATTTTAAAAATTCTTGACTGCAAAAAAACTATAATGACAAGGATTTTAACTTCAAAAAATGTTCATATGAACAAATATCTAAATAGGATGAAACAACTTCCGACATCATTTTAGTTAACTTCATATTTAAATTACAACAATTCATTAAATGCTGTCCCTACAGTCGAGGGACGTCTTCCTCTGCGTTAGGAGAAGTAGATATCGTATATAATTTTTTATTTACATTAGAATCTAGACGCCAGCATGTTTCTTAATATGTAAAAGACAGTTGCAATATTCCGGAGACGTCTACTGAAAAGTAAAATAACACAATCAAGACACATAGTAGTAGTAGTATTTGTAACAGTATCGGGACGTTTACAAATTAGCGGCTGGTACCTGGACACCGCGAAAGCATCGGCAGAATAGCTGTGGAAAGTCAGAAATTCTATTTTTCATCACATGCTGTGTAAGCTTATAGAACGACGTCGCCAGGACGTTTTAAACTCGTCATTTGGCACCTTTTACAGATAAAACGGTATAGAATGTGCTCTCAGCGCTACCTATCATTCTCATGAGGTGATATACATGCACTAGCGATTGTTTGACGAAGTCGGATTTCGGTGGAGATGCTACCCCTCCAGGACGATGCCGGCCGTGGATCGATGAGGCCTCCTCACTGGCTAGCTGCGCGCCTATCAGAGGCCATGCTCGCAGAAAATATTGTACCAATAGGAGAAGTTTATCACTATATCTCGTAGTTGACTTTAAGAAATACTAGAGAATGTATCCCAATACTTCAGAATGTACCCCCCCCCCGAGGGGGGGGGTATTAAAGGGAAAAAGGTCCTAAGCAGACGACGAAGAGTGTAGCTCTTCTGCGTACAACAAATTCGAAATTTACACCGTGCACTGATGACACGGTATGGAGCTTAACACTAGAGATGCGAGCCCAATATGTGACTGGTCATTTTTTGTCATGTGACCGTTACATAACCATTATTTGACCCTGGAAAGAAATCACCAAACTATCACAAAAGCTGCCACCATCCACCGACCCGTTACACCAGTCCACAATCCTCTCAGATACCATTTTGTAAATAACCTTCATGTATAGTGACAGTGTGTAGTGTATTATTAAGTAAAAAGGTAAGACAGATGCAGAAACCATAACCGTTCATTTGAGATCTACTGACTCCAAAACTCAAGCGAGGATAAAAACCTTATATGACACTATGTCGCAGATCCATGCAGTGCGAGTACTAAAACTCATGGCAAAAGTAATATACGCCTAAGGATCTCCTCTCAACACGACTGATGACCCCCACGGGCAGCAATTTTTCGCTACCTTATGGCCGGCATTTTCACTGCTTTCGAGACATCAAATATCAAAAAAAGTTCCTTGAAGATGTATATCAAGAAATGAAAGTGGAAGTGGGCAAAAAAATCAATGCTGCGCCATCCCTTAGACTCCTGTGCGATGGCTGGTCAAATATTCTGAACGACGGCATCATGAATTTTATTATGACGCCACCGGAGCCACTTCTTTTTAAATCAGTCAATACATTAAATAATTTGCAAACAGATGAGTCCGTAACTACTGAATTAAGCAAAGTCATTGACGATGTCGGACCATCAAAAATACTCGCTGTTTGTACGGATAATTAAAATACGGATAATGCTGCAACTATGAAAGCAGGCTGGCAGAAACTCAAAGTCAAGTACAAGCAATTCACGATTCTATTTTATGGCCATGCGGCCCATACGTTGAATCTAATAACAAAAGACACACTTAAATATCCGACAGTTAAGCCTCTTTTGAAAAACGCAAATTTGGTAGTAACAAAAATGAAAGAATCGCTCAACGCTTAAATTGTCAGTTAAAACTCAATGTGGCTCGATCGTAGAGAGATTGCAGAATTTGTGGGTCAACAAACACAACTGATAAGTTTTTGCAATCGATCAAACTCTATCAAATCGATTGAAAAAGGTAACGAACGTTCTCGACTTAGACGAAGAGTTTTGGGTTCAGTTGAAAAAAATCTTGCGACTGAAACTAGTGGCTCCTTAAATAAAATCATGGGATGGCGACACTGCATGACTTACTTAGTTGTGTCACCGAAGCGTTTACTCAACTCGAAAAAAACTTTACAGGACCTAGAAATATCTAGTCTTTTTGCTTTCACCGTAGACGAAGTACGAAGTGTGTTAAAAAAATAACGGGAATTTTGTAATTTTACGTGTCGTATTAGTCCGATTCATGCGATTTTTTCGTTGTTGTGTTGGTAAACTTATCTGAAAGGTTGCTGTACTGTGTTAGCCATATTGGATATTTAGTCTATTGTCAGCTGTCAACAAGGTCACATGTGTTTTAGTAGGATCGACGATTTTGAAAATGGATCAGAGAATTTGTATTAAATTTTGCTATAAGAATAGAATAAAATCAAATATCAGATTCACACACCAGAATGCATAAGTTCCAATGAATGCAGAAAAAACGTAATAGTAAAAGGTTATTCAACAAAAAAATGTTATATAAGTAATACTTTTTAATTCGTTTTAGACACTTTATTCTATTTTTAAAGCACAAATTAACCAGTTAGAATTTGTTTGAGAATTATTTAGTATTCTGCTGCGCATGTTGGGACTGTTCACTGCAAGCAAGCGTGGGCAACGGCTCGCTACTGCTGTGGGCGGCAGCACCTCACGGGATTATAAAGCACACGGAAATGGTATACTACGGAATAGCTTATTGCGCGTACGCGCTCCACCGACGGTTGCGCTTGGCAACGGTCAGTTTAAAAACGTAGCCATTTTACCTGTAAAAATCTGGCGGTTCTGTTCACCTCGAGTCGTATATGTGCTGAGATCTTCAATTTTCGGTGCTCAAACAGTGAATAACCAGTCTCAAAGACCAGCTGAAAATACAGTGAACATGGATCTATGAAAAGGCTCTGAACTAATCGTGCTACTCATCGGTGCATCTTCATAATCGGGCACACCTCGTGTTATGACGTGCTCGCGCATTACCGACGTCACCGCGTGGCTAGTGAAAAGGTACACACCAGACAATCTGCTCAAGTGTGTACTCAGAGATTAATATAATCGTGTGGAGTGCCGGTCCTACTCAAGTTATACTACGTTTATTTTGGTCAATATCAACATTGACTTTTTCCGTTATATTTTTCTTTGTTTTATTTGTAATGTACCATGTTCACCTTTATGTTCAATACATTACAGTCCACTACATCTACAAACTGTATTCGCGAATAAAATTGGGTTAGTATCATAAAAGTTGGGCAAGTCCGCGAGGATTCCTATAAGGGATATATGATCTGTGATCTATATAGATGCTATAGATATTATACGACATGTGAAAATAACTACTATTTCGCAATACGTTTGTACAACTCGATTATTATATTCAAATCTGAATTATTTGAATCGAACACAATGAAAATTAAAAAGAAAAAAATTGACTGCCATTTTTCAACTATATAGCTGTGTGTCCAATATTGTGACTGTAGCTAAAAATGATGATCATTTTACATGATACGATTTTACATAAGTTTAATCATGTCATATGGCGGCCATTTTTATATCATTTGGCCATAACACAAGATGACGGTAAACTCGTATCTATACTGTAACGGTATTCCTCATTAACATTAGATTTATCACCCTGAAGGGGTTGAGTGCGGACTCGAGCAGGGGGAAAATTGATTTAGGCCTCAATAATAGGTATAAGTAAGTTTATTCAGAAAACATAATAGAAATTATTGCGATACAAAAAAAATGAATATAGAATTTCGTTAGTCGTTATTATTTTGATACCCTTTCTTTGGTGTTTTTGGCAACCACGCGTCTTACAAATGAATTTTACCGGGCTCACGCACGCCTATATAATCGTATACGCAGACAGATGAAATTTAGATACGTGACATAATGCGATTTGCTCCTGAGAAAATTTATTAGTGTTTGTGGTTGGCGGTGAGAACTATGTCGTAACTTATACTAGCATGCGTACCAACTTGCCTATATCACATGTTGGTAAGTATCCTATGTGCGACCGTAGGGCTATTTCCAATCTCAAATCTTTCTTTAACTGATCGATACTTGTTCACTACCTACGTCACGAGATCCTGTGGTGGGAGTGGAGCTCCCACCTGAAATCCCCGTGACGGCCTTGCCGCTTGCTTACCCGACTGCCACTGCAGTCAGTATGATGCACTCTGATTGCATTCGCATGGGTTCTTCATGTCAAGGCCGTATCTGATATTATTCTATATTATTCCGTACATTTTCCTTGATTGTTTACTGTTGCGAATTATTCCTATCTCTTATGGTTCTGTTTCCCTACGCTATCAAGGAGTATATTTAATTTGTCTTTTAAAGTGCTCGGGTTGCGGTAATCCTCGGTTCCGCCTGATATACCATAACAGCTCGCCTGATTATCTATCCTCGGCTACTGCTGCGAGTCGGCTTTATTGTTATTATGACTATGACGCTGTTCGACTAGACGCAGCGACGGCTCAGCTGCTACACATCTCGTGTGGGGTCTGACGTCACAGCTAGGTCCCATCTATACCAGAGTAGGTGCATGGTATCGATGGCTCATCTGGTCTTCCTTCCTGGTATCTGGGCTTCTGCATCGAAGGGTATCTGCGAACACAGTGTTCCCCGACTGTCCAATTTCCTTCCGTTTTATAGTGGCATCTCCTCTGTGCACCCTGTATTTTCAATATCACTATATTTGGTGACGGTCCTATAGCCCATATCTTGGAGCCCATCGATAGCCTTAATCTTTTAAAAATTTATTGCCGTTTGTCTTATCGAGCAGCCTTCAAATTTTCTACTTGCTCCAGGTAGCGCCTCGATTACCATGCTCCTCTTGCCGGAGTAACGGTAGTTGGCACTTAACGCGCCGTCCTGCCTAGTGTGAGTGACGCGTGGTAGCGGTGCTTAGGTGTGTGTACTGCACGTGCATGAGACGATCAGTACGTCTCAGTACTGAACACTTAATTTATAAAATATTCTATTTTATCGTGCTCGTTGCTTTATTAGCACGATACCTAAATCTACCTATGCGGAAATTTTCTCGATGGTATCTGTTTGATCAAAAAAACTTCAAATTCACACTGTGAGCAGACGATACGGTGTGAAGCTTAACGCTTAATTTATTGATTCTATTCATTATTTTATGGCGTGGTTGCTTGGCCACTCCCCGCAACGCGATCCTAACTCGGTTGGCAGTACCCGTATGTCCTTATGCGGTCTCGTTACAGCGAATCGTGAGATTCAACTGGAGAAGTTAGTATAATCATTGGGCATTGTTATCGTCGTTATTATTTTTTTCTTTCAGCTATTTATCTTTTTAGAATGATCTCAAAATGTGATGATTCTGAAATAATTCCTCTGCGATTTTATTTCAGGAATTTATTTTGCTCGTACTATGGACGCAGGACAGGCATTCTATTGATATTGTTGAATTGGTCTGGTCCAGTGAGTAGGCCTACTCAACTGTCTTCGTCGCTTGTTATTGTTTTCTTTGTCCGTCGCTTAGAGATACATGTTCATGATATCATACAGGGTTCGTAGTATATCGACGATGTTACGTCAAACCTGCGCGGTGTTTTCACGAAAACCGACAAATTTATGATGTGTGAAGTGCTTCGGCGTGAGTTTTCCGTACTCTGGCCAAGTTAACCGTCACTCAACCCGATACACTGGCTCTAGAAATTAACCCACGGAGGAAGCGGTTTTTGAGAAAAGGATAATGACAGGTTACTTTCACTTACGAAAAAATCTACGGGGACACCTAACAACATAAGATGAAGAATTGCACTTACCTTATCAAAAAGTTTTAGGACTTTATTCATAAAATCGAAAATACAAATTTATTCATTAAAATCGATATGGTCCCTTTCAAAGTACTCCCCATCAACTGCAACGCACTTATGCCAGCGCTTGATCCAATCCTCGAAACACCGCTGGTACTCAATTTTCGGTATGTAAATCAGAGCCGTCTTTGAATTTTTCATGACATCCTTTCGGATGCTGTAGCACGTTCCGAGAAGCGATTTTTTGAGTCGGTTAAACAGGAAAAAGTAGCAGGGAGCCAGATCAGGTGAATTCGAAGGGTGCTGTATTCATGTTTGTTTTGGTAAAAAATTCAGGGATAAGGATCGCATTATGCGACGGTGCCTTATCGTGGTGCAAAACACACGAGTTGTTTCCCCACAAATCCGGTCTTTTTTGGCGAATTGCTTCACGCATACATCTCATAACGTCCAAATAATACTCTTTGTTGACTACCTGTTTTTCTGGCACGAATTTATGATGCACAACACCGTTGTAATCCATGAAAACCGTGAGCATCGCCTTAGTTTTTGACTGAAAACGACGTAGTTTTTTCGGTCTCGGCTCATTCGTTGCACACTATTCGCTCGCTTAATGTCTGGATTGCGTGGCATACTCATAAATCCACGTCTCGTCTCTAGTGATGATCATTTTGATGAATGTTGGGTCGGAGTAACCTTAGAAATCATGTCTTTCGCGATTTCAACGCGGTCCTTTTTCTGCATGAAATTAAGGTCTTTCGGAACTAGTTTTGCAGCGACACGTCTGAGGCACAAATCACTGACCAAAATGTCTTGAGCGGATCCATAAGCGATGTTCAAGTCCTCTGCCAGCTCTCTGATGGTCAATTTACGGTTTTCGGCCAATATTTCTTTGATTTTCTCGATGTTTATATCGGTTTTCGACGTCGACGGCCTGCCACTGCGTTCGTCAACCTCGACCGACTCACGGCCACTTCTGAAGCGTTCGTGCCACCGAAAAACGTTTGATCTCAAAAAGCATCATTGCCGAAACACTTCTCCAACACTTCCAAGGCCTGCGGACTGTTAAAAGCGTTTTTCACACAAAATTTAATGCAAACTCGTTGATGCATAGTTGATGCCATTTTCAAACTTGTAACAAACCGAAAACACGCACAAAAATAGATGTACTCAGTACAGCGTAACGTTTACAAATGTCAAACTATGACGCTGAATGTGGAGGGAAGTTTCAATAACAGATGTGGTAACCTAACAAAAAAATATTGAAATCGAGTGACTGACAGCGCCAAGCGGTAGCCGGTTCTTAAACTTTTTGATCAAGGTAGTATGCCAGAAAGACGGTGCTTATTCGTCATGATAACATACATCCTCACGCGGGTCTCACTACTGCTATTCCTACTGCTACTACAAAGCAGTCGGCCTCTATACAGACCACCGCTACACCGTTATCGTGCCTCGACTCTAAACTGAGTGAAATTCTAAACTCTCACTCGTACAAGAGCGAGAGAGGGAACTGGACAGCGTAACAGCAGGTTCTACAGCGTTATCTTTACTCAGGCGAACATTATATAGTGCAGTACCGAATATTCCGTCAAAACGAAAAACAGCAGTACTCGATAGCCGCAAAAATAGAATTGATGACGTTTTAATGAATGAAGTAAAATCTCGGCTCAATAAGACACTTATTATCGATAGCGTACCAAAAAAATTTAATCTAAAGAAATATGAATACTTCGTAATTTGCATCGCAGTATAGGTGGTAAGAAATGACATGGGATTGTATGAGTGTTGGTTCCATAAACAGTAGAACAATTACAAATTTTAATATCGTTGATCTTGTTAATGATGCTATGCACGCTAGAAAACGCGATAAACCCGTCGGCCGATCTCACTTTGCCAAACTCCTGCGAACGATACAGATGCGATGTGAATTTACGGCAATCCCAATTTACTACACGAGCCTACGCCTATATCATCCTTGACACCACAGCGGTGTCTCACTTTACCACGTGATAGCGATAGCAGCAGCAGCAGCAACAGCAACAGTAGCAACAACGAGGCCGAGACCGAACATTCAAACAGAGATGCAGAGGACGAACAATTGCGAAACATCGCACAAGTAAAGAGTCAAGGACACCCCAGCAAATATCATTCCCTCGCACAGTTAGTAAAGAAAAGGAAAAAGAATCCATTTAACTGGTCATCGTTAAATTATGAAAATTCTTCAAAAAAATCTATTATGACACCGCTCATTCTGCTTCCTTTTCTCGAGCAAAAAATTTGGCCCAGGTGGATCGAAGAGTAGCGCGAAAAAATGTTTTACCATGGCTCGATACACAGGATTCATATGATATGTATCGCCTCGTGCGACGGCGATTCCCCCATCGTACGTACAATGCGAGTAATATAAACGATTTATGGGAGGCTAAGTTAGCTGATCTTCGCTCGATAGCTAGGTACAACTATGCGTACGTTTATCTGCTTGTTGTTATCGATGTGTTGAGCAAATACATGTGGGTCGAGGCTTTGCGAGACAAAACGAGCGCAAACGTGCACGCGGTCTCACACGCATACTCACACATAGTAACAACCGTCGCCCGCAGCAATTGCAAAGTGATCGAGGTAAAGAATTTATCGGCGCTCAATTTCAGCAAAGTCTCAACAAGAAGAACACCGATTTTCGGGTTGCTTGTAACCCCGATATGAAAGCCTCGATTGCCGAAACCTTTAATCTCACGATAAAGAAGCGAATGTTGCGTCAATTTACATACACGCAAAATAAGCGTTACATTGATGTTTACAAAAATTTTCATATGCTTATAATCACACTAGAAACTGCGGAACGCGTATTCGAGAGTAACACGAAACAAACTAAAAAGCCTTAATACAGTGTCGGTGACTTGGTGCGTATCAGTGCAGCTCATGCAGCATTCGTAAAAGGATATGAGCGTGGTCGGAATAACGAGTTATTCAAGATTCAACGAATATCAGTGAATCGAGAACGATTCGTGTATATTTTGCACAATCTGAATAACGAGACTATCAATGGTATTTTCTACGAGGCAGAATTATTGCGATTCCGAGTGTCTCCGTCACCTCAAAAGATGAAAGAGAAGAGAGAACGAAGAGGAAGAACGCTCGGAATCACCGTCCCTGATAAATATGAGCTCCAGGGATAGCTCTTTCTTTGCAGTACTACCGAGCAACAGTAGTATGCAGTATTTTTCGGTTAATACGACGACGAAATGTATTACAAATCTATCGCGCCAGATACGTTTGCACGGACAATAGTCTGTTTCTCTTATGGACATTGCTAATCCGATAACTCTTTTACCAGGTGTATGCATAAGTTTTTTCCGGTTTTTTGGTAAAAAAAAAACACGTAATTTTCAAGGGAAATTAATTTTTGTTGTATTCAAAATATTGGCCATCGGCTTCTACACATTTCGCCCATCTTTCAGGTAACTTATGAATACCATGCCAGAAAAACTGCTTGTCTTTTGCGGCAAACCATTCGTCGAGCCATTTTCCAACTTCCTCGAAATTGCTGAAGTGCTGCTCTGGGAGCGCGTGCCCCATTGATGCGAAGAGGTGATAGTCAGATGGCGCCAGGTCTGGCGAATACGGCGGGTGCGGAAGGATGTCCCATCCAAGCGATTTCAAGGTGTCTTTCACTGCTTTTGCTGTGTGAGACGGCGCATTGTCGTGTAACAAATTCACTTAGCCATGTCTTCTGGCCCATTCCGGTCGTCTTTCGATTAATGCGTGGTTTAAATTAATAATTTGTTGGCGATAGCGTTGTGTATTAACGGTTTCGCCGGGCTTCAAGAGTTCATAATACACAATACCGCTCTGGTCCCACCAGACACAGAGCATGGTCTTCTTGCCGAAGCGATTTGGCCTTGGTGTTGAAGGATCGGCTTCGCCAAGTGAAAGCCACGATTTTTTCCGCTTCGGGTTTTCAAAATAAATCCATTTTTCGTCACCCGTCACAATTCGATGCAAAAATGATTTCCTTTCGTGGCGTTGAAGCAGCACTTCACAAGTGACTTTGCGATTTTCTATTTGACGTTCATTCAAATCGTGCGGGACCCATTTACCGAGTTTATTAATCTTCCCCATTAATCGTAAACGTCTGCTGATTGTTTCTTGTGACACGTGTAATGCTTCTGCTAATTGCCGTTGAGTTTGAGTTGGGTCATCATCCAATAACTCCTGCAATTGCTCGTCTTCGCATTTTTGTGGTCTACCAGAGCGCTCACTGTCTTTCACATTGAAATCACCACTTTTAAATTGTCGAAACCATGTCTCACATGTTCTAATCGATGGAGCGTGTTCACCATGTGTTTCTACCAGCAAACGTTGACTTTCATCAGCCTTTTTCTTTTGATTAAATAAGAAAAGCAATGCGTGCCGCAAATGTTCTTTTTCAGGCACAAAACTCGACATGATCACTGAACGATAAAACAAAGACGCTAGTTTTTGACGAACTCAACTTGTGTGTGTTTGTAGGTTAATGTCAGACGAACAAAATGACGTATGTGTCTAATTAATACGCTGCGTACTTTTCGCTGGCGCCATCTCTTAGTTAAACCGGTAAAAACTTATGCATACACCTGGTACGTGTTACTACTGTAGGGAATCTCGTAACTTTTGAGGATAGTGATTATGATTTATCGGGTTTAAATCTTTTGACACGGAGACGCGCGGATAGAGATCAAGTTCCATCTGGTGTATATCGCTCTATAGACGCTCTTTTGGAGAGTATAGATAAGTAACCACACGTTGCCGGTCATCTGCGCTTTATATCGCTTTTGAGCGGTCAGGTCGTAGTGGCACGTGTATGCGACGATCTACGATACCACGACTTTAGCGTTTCGCCCGTTATCGCAAGGCTACTCGAATTCTCGGGAGAGGCCTGTAGGTCTGTTATGATAGAACCGCATAACGAATACATGGGGTCGAGACCTGCATCTCTCACCGGTGATATACCAGGCAGCATGTTTGTACCAGGTGTGCGAGTATGAAATGCGGACTTCAGACAACAGATGGCGCACGAATGCAGTTTGTGCTATAAAGATTTGACACTGCGCCATTTTGTTGTATCATCAACAAGTGTCAGAGGCGCATGAGTGATAAATTGGAAAAGTGTGTGCATAGTGTTGTGTTATTGTGTTCAATATGTCGAAATCAATAAATCGATCAATATCTCGAATCATACCGATTACTTCGAAAAGCTTATGGTGAATATGCTCCATCGCAAGATACGTGTGAACGATGGTTTCGGCGAAAAAATACGAAGATGTGGAATTGCAAGCATTGTTGGACGACAACAATGTTTCCCATCAACAACGAGAGATGGGAAAGATTCAGAAGACCGGTACATGGGTACCACATGAGTTGAACGACAGGCAAATGGAAAAGCGCTAATACACATGTGAAATTTTGCTCGCTCGGTACAAAAGGAAGTCGTTTTTGCATCGTATAATTACAGCGGATGAAAAGTGGATTTATTTTGAGAATCCCAAACGTAAAAAATCATGGGTAGACCCAGGCGCACCATCCACATCGACGGCAAGATCGAATCGCTTTGGCAGAAAGAAGATGCTCTGTGTTTGGTGGGACCAAAGGGGCGTGGTTTTTTATGAGCTGTTACAACCTGGAGAAACGGTTAATACTGAACGTTACCAAAAACAATTGACCGATTTGAACCGTTCGCTGCTTGAGAAAAGGCCAGAATACCGAAAGAGGCAACACAAAGTCATTTTTCTTCATGACAACGCTCCATCTCATACGGCAAAACCCGTTCACGACACGTTGGATGCACTCAGCTAGGAAGTTCTACCCCATACGGCTTACTCACCAGACTTGGCTCCTTCCGATTACCACTTGTTTGCATCCATGGATCACGCACTTGCTGAGCACCGCTTTGGTTCATACGAAGATATGAAAAAATGGCGCGATGAATGGTTCGCAGCAAAAATGGAAGATTTTCACTGGCATGGTATTCACAAATTGCCCGAAAAATTGGAAAAATGTACAACAAGCTATGAAGCATACTTTCAATACATCACTTTTTATCATTCTTCCGAATTTAACATATTTTATGGAAAGAGACATCCGCATTTCATACTTGTACACCTGGTATACAGCGTGTGTTTGTATACAAACAGCCTTTTACGAGTTGTTCCCATTGATGCTGACGACTTTAAGTACGATTCGATAAAAATGAAATCGTTTTTGGTGCTGCGATATATACCTGTACTGCGCAACAATTCACACACTATCGTGATCGATGTAAGGGACGAGTTTGGAAATACTATACCATTCGAACAGCGAACGTTGACTGTGACGATACATTTTAAAATGTCCCACGATTGATTACGCCACTATGGATGATATTGTTGGTGTGCAGCACGGATGGGGTCATCGCGGATACGGCAGTATTAGCCATGTTTATTTCGGAACGCCTACTCAACGAGGACACGTTATCGGTAATTTTCTCGGGGACCTATTTCGTCGAGTGTTGCCACTTTTAAGGAAGGGTGCTGAAGCATTCAGAAAAGAGGCATTACGTGCTTATGCAAACGTAGCCGATGATACTCTCGATAGAAATATAGCTGTGATGCTATTCGCGAGAGAGCGCGAGAATCCGGCAGTAATCTCAGACGCAAGGCCTCTGAACAAATAGACACTAAAACAACACTTTTGATTTACGGTCCATTTGCCAAAAATTTATATCTCACGAGCGTTATCTAGTACGATGATTCTCCTGGAAAAATAGGTGATATAACATCGGGAAATATGGGTGTTGTAAAGAGAAACCAATTTTTAAATATAGGAAAAACTGTAGATGTGCTTGGCTATCTGCATTGCGATATATTTAATCAGGAGCGGTACCTATTAAACGGTGTCGAGATGCGACTACGACAAGTGCGGTGTAGCTATTCATTTTGTCTTGTGGGCGATACAAAGAATGGTCAATGAGGCTTAAACGCTCTCGAGGCATCCATTCTCGTTCGTACAACAAAAATCGCTCCTGGTGTGCTGCTCTCGCATGTTAGAACTCTGGCAAAAACGACGGCAAAATATCCTCTTACAAGAATCGAGGTAAAGGCTGTTTCAATACACTCCAGTGTTAATGGAGAGACGATAGATAATATCGTGCTAGGTCAATTGCCGAAGTATATTATGATCGGTTTTGTCGATAACAAAGAATTTAACGGCGACTTTAGTATGAATCCATACAGTTTCCAAAATTCCAAGATAAATTATCTTTCGTTGTATGTAGATGGTGCTCAAATACCTTCTAAACCGTTACAACCGGATTTCATGACTTCTCTCTCGACCACACCTTACAAGAAATACCGAAGTCGCATGCCCCCTTTTGAGTCTAACCTTTCGGATAATTATTCGGAACAGGGCTGAGCATGCTCGTTGATTGTTCGCGTAAACCGTCACTCAACTCGATATACTAGATCGATAAATGAACCCGGGGAGGAAAGGGTTTTAGGGGGAGGAAAATGGCAGGTTACTTTCACCTGGGAAAAAATATACGGAGATATCAGACAATATAAATAAGAAGAATTGCGTTTATACTTACGTTAGGTTTTCTGGTGAAGTTGTTTCGCCAGGAATCGATGCGTTGAAGGGGAAAAATGGCAACCGTGTGTTAAAATAAAAATGCTAAGCTCGATGATTCGAGAAGCTGTTAAAATTTATTCAAATAACCGAATAACGTGATACTTATGATTCAATAAAACAGTAAAACGAAATAAACAGTGTGGACTAGTAAAAAACGGCAGAAAACAATTAAATTCAATTTGTTTCAAATTTCTTCTTTAAACTTGAGATAAATTCCGAATGATTGACATTAAAACCGAGAAAAAGTAAATTCAAACTGAATTTAAACTGTTCAACCGTTTTTCCTCTAAGTACTC